>JXSR01S001193.1:56306-69443 GCA_000969725.1 Ophiothrix spiculata | reverse complement strand
GTATTTAAGTTACAAACTTACTATGTACTGTACATTTTATAACAGACATTTACTAAGCGATGTTTGTCTTTTTTAAAGACTATTCTTGTTTTAATTAATCTAGAATTTTTGAATTAAATATAGTCCTTTTAACGTATTAATCTAATCGAATGTCCTTATCTTTTAATCGCATCGATTTTTCGTGTATGACAAGATTAAAATAAAAACAAATAATTAAACTAGCCATTAGAAGCGTAATTAAAAAAAAAAAAGAAAGAAAAAAGAAGAAAGAGAAAATAGACAAAACTACTCGTGCCTCCCACTGAGTTCACAGGAATGATTTCAAAGAAAGCATCTTTTTTAATTAATCTAGAATTTTGAAATTAAATATATTCCTTTTAACTTAAAAATCTAATCGAATGTCCTTATCTTTTAATCGCATCGACAAAAATCATATTCTTAATCATTTTAAGATTACGAACTTGCATTGACACAGGACAGTCCTCATATCTTTGTTTTTCATTTTTTTTTTCATGATTCATCTTCTTCTGCAAGTATGATGTGCATTTTATGCAGGTAAAACGAATCATGTGTATTAAAAAGTTTACTTGGTCACTCTACATACACATTTAAACTGCAAGTTCCACGATAAATCCTCAAGTTACCACGATTGATTGAACATGGCATAAAAATCTGATTACGCATGTATTTATGATCTTTTACACAAATGCAATTTGTTCAATCATAGATTAGGAGTTTCAATCATGATTTTTCAACCTTCAATAGTGTGTCATTTGGTCCTATGCAAATGAGCTTATAATGAGCAATGTCTTTTCCAGATCTCGCGATCGATATTACAAAATCTCGGTTGCGAGATTTTTTTTGACGTGACTTGCCAATAAAGCTGACTTTGAACCCTTATTATTTGAAAAAGGAGAAAGCAAATGCAAAGTGGGAACGTGGGTATGAAAATTTGGAGTTTTTGCTTTGTGAGTGAATTTTTTGCTATTGGTAAAAAATGATGCATTATCATGGTATTTTCTATAAAAATCAACAATTTTGAGCCTTTTTAGACATACGAATTTCAACCCCTACATCAATCTTGTTTAAACTGAAGATAAAACAAGGAGAAATAAATACGCTGATGTGGTGTATGAAAGGTCCCTAATATCTGCTCTTAATACTTGCCTGCGATTTGTATTGCGATAACTAGGCACCAAGATTTCGATAACCAGTACCTTTGTCACGACGGGTCATCTGATACCAACAGCGTGCATTCACATGTGCATGTAGCTCAAACCTTTCGCTCGACCCTCGCTCTGCTGAAATATCTTGCATTTCAATTGAAAATTAATGAATTTGACATATGTTTTTTTAACTGATAAGTAACCTTTTGGGTTCTTTTATATAATTATGTCAAAAAATCGTGAATTTTATTCCTGACAATGAATAATTGAAGAAAAATCAACACGCCACGGGAAAAAAACACGAAACGAATCTGATGGGATTCGAACCCATTTATGGACCATTTATTAACTATATCCATCGTATTCAAACCTGTTGTTTACGAATGCGCACTATCATTATACTGTCAAATTTTACGACAATTTTATTGTGATTTGACCAACAAGAGCAACCGTCTACATCATCTCTGTTTTATCAATATTTATCGTAAGATTTTCGGATGAATAAACACATAAAGGTTCAATCTTTGTTTTCAGAGGAACAGTTAAAATATATAATACTGGTAAGTATTGTATTGATTTTAGCTTAAATTTTGAGACCCAATTTCATCGCTCTTTTTGAAAATAAACACCCCGGTAAATGTCTCGGTATTGGACATACAGTTTAAAAATTCAGAGTTTAATTTGATTTTAAAATCTTGTACTCCGCCTTATGAATATTCATACCCACTGCCAAGATAGCGATACTGCAAAAATGTCATGAATATACATCGGAGAGAGGAAGGCGAAATATTGCCACCTGCCGGTAGACTGTCAAACTCCGCAATGCAATTTCTAAATAGTTTGCACAACACGCGTTCAAATCCTTTTTGAGGTCAACAGTGATTGAGGTTTGGATGAATTAATGTCGTACGACTTTCAGCTGATACAGCAGATAATATACGTAAATGTGTCCCACACCGCCCTGGAAGGTTAATATCTAGAAATGTTTTTCGCGGTGTTTAATTTTATATTTTAGGCAACATTTGTCAAAATGAAACCACTTCCGGTTTCAATTACGGAAAATGTCGACGGAGTGATTTTCCATGTTTTATTTTTTTACAAAGAAACTAAAGCATTAAATACTGAAAAACTTACTAAATTAAATTTGCAGAACTCACAAATAAATAATTTATGGACAATATGCTGAAAATATGATGTTTCTTTTCAAATGTTGAATTTTATTTTCATTTACTTTACTTCAATCTTTTCGCCATTTTCTAAGCTGTCTATGGCAAAATGAACCGAAAAATGTCAACATTTCTTCTGCGCAACATTTTAAAGATTGATACTTCAGATAGAATAGGATGTCTATTTTCAATGCAGGCCCTGAATAAAATGTTGCGCAGACTATTTTTCTTTTAAACTTGGAATTTCTAAGCCTTGTCCACTCGTTATTTTCCGATTATTTACCATGTGGTCTTACCGTCCGTTTTCGTTGACTCGGTTCTTTTCGTATTATAATTAAAATCATTTTCCAAAACCATTTGACCTTGCGTCACGCTTATATTCTTACACAGACTCGTGATAGAATATCATCAATACCATGCGAGGAACGAAAGCCTTCGATTTTGACAATTCTAACTCGTGAAATCCATTAACACATAGCCTATTCACGCAATTTTACGCATCCGTAATTAACCATAGCCTAAACAAGAAAGGGAAGGGGGGGTACATATTTTTCATTGTATTGCCAAGCGGGCTGTCACCAAAATACTGAGTCGAGGATTGTATAATCATATTATTTATGGATGATATTATCTCAAACAACAAGACAAGTTCTAGACATGGTACAATGGGAAACATGTATTGATACGACTAAAATATGATCCCTAAAATGAAAAAATGGTGTCATAATATTCGAAAGAAAAGAAAATGCAACAACATGAGTCAAATTTGGGCCTATCATTGCAATGATATGCCTATAGTATTAAAGAAAAATATTTATTTCATTTGCCATAAAGTATACAAACAATGCAAAGAAACGTTTCATATGCCATTGTTTTAAATCACGAAAACAACTGTATTGAAACTTTGGGATGAAACCTGGTACCATAAAACTATAGGTTTCATTGTCCCAGGATAAAACCCCCGCGCCCCGGGGATAAAAAAATGGTACAATGAGTATCATTATAGCACCGATCATTCCTAGGGCAAGGGTCATGAATCGATAGAAGAAAGCTGAAGAATATTGGACCAATTAGCAGGTCTAGAGAAATACCGGGAGAAGCCTTCCAGGGCGGTGTAAATGTGTCCTTACAAAAATGACAAAAGTATCATGCATGCATCAGCAGATTTTAAAACAATTTAAGGCTACAGTCCCTAAATGGGTGCCATTTTTGCCAACGGCAACTTTACTGCAACTTTTGACCTACTTACACATATCAGAATAATACAATTTTTGGCGTACATATGTAATAGAGTCTGTAGTTTATACATGAGACTTCAGTAGGGATTTCACGTCCATTATCAAGGTCAAAATTACGTCAAAAAACTACTTAGCATTAGTGGTTTTATAGGTTGCGCAAGTGATTTAAAGGTTACGCACATACGCGCAAGTGTTTTATTGGGCGCGCGCGTACGCGTTAGTGGTTTATTAGGTTGCGCAAGTGATTACAAGTTTACGCATACTCGCGCAAGTGTTTTTGGGGATGCCAGTGTATGCGAAAATGTTTTATTGGGTGCGCTCGTACGCGTTTGTGTTATTTATAGGTTACGCACATACGCGCAAGTGTTTTGAAGGAGTGTGCATGTACGCGCAAGTGATTTAATGGCAATAAACATATGCACAAATGTTTTTGGGGTCGCCTGTATGCGCAAGTGTTTTATTGGATGCGCACGTATGCGTTAGTGTTTTTTAGGTTGCGCAAGTGATTTAAAGGTCATGCACGTACACACAAATGTTTTTGCGTATGTGCGCGTATGTTTTATTAGGTTCGCTCATATGCTTTACTAGTTTTTTTTTATATAGGTTACGCAAGTGATTTAAAGGTTATGCACATACGTATACGCATAAGTGTTTTTTGGGTGTATAAAAATGGTGTAAGTGGCACTGGTTTCTAGGTTGTACACAAATGACCGTAAGTCAGCAGAAGAAGCGGCTGTGTTCAGAGCGCTTCAGAGCTCTAGTTACACAGCCGCAGCAGGCGGCTGTGTTCTGTATCCTTAAGTATCTTCTTTCTTTCTTCTTCTGGCAACCCTTCAATCGGCTATAACTACGAGAATATTTGAGCTAAGGACATTTATGTTTCTGAACTAAAATTAAGAAAAAAGTCATTTTGGGGTCAACTAGGGTCAAGGACGTGATTTTCCTTTAAAACTGTTCAACTCCGACAGAAATCACTCAACTGGAACGATATTTGGCCATATGACGTGTCTTTAGTGTATGCACCAACGTTCCTCTTGAAATTAAATTCAACGGTCATTAAGGGTCTTTTTAAAGGCAAAATAGGATTTTTTAAAAACAAAAAATGTTTTTAAAAAGGACAGCCTCTAAACTTACATATAAGTCCTTACCCATAATTGTGTTATAGCAATATATAATTGATGCATACGTGCAAGTGTTTTGGGGGTGCGCGGGCACGTGTAAGTGTTTTATTAGGTGTGCACGTACGCGTTAGTGGTTTTTTTTGGGTTGTGCAAGTGATTTAAAGGTTACGCACATACGCGCAAGTGCTTTTATTTTTTGGTGCACGTGTACGCGCAAGTGTTTTATTAGGTGTGCACGTACGCGTTAGTGTATTTAGGCTGCGCAAGTGATTTAAAGGGTACGTACATATTAGGTTGTACACAAATGCGCATACATGTAAGTCAGCAGAAAATGCGGCTGTGTTCAGAGCGTGCTCTAACCATGCATATTAAGTTCATTACCCCTACCACTTGTTTTGAAATGTGGTAAGCAATTATTTTGACTAACAAAAGTCCAAATTGTTGATTAACTTCTCTGCAACAAGCCCAATTTTCAATTACTGGTATATCAAATGCTTTAACCATTGCTTTGCTGATAACTTTATTGGCATCATTATTCTATTAAATGACATACCGAGATTAACTCTTAGATACCCCTAGATATCTTAGATATTCCTTATTAACCCTTGCATTACTGAACTATTGAACTATCTCCTCAGATGTGAAAAGATGCATTTCTGAGAACAGTATGTTACTCCATTGTGAATCTTGGTAGGATGGGTGGAACACTGGAAGAGCATTACCTAACCCCACTGAATCTCACAATATCCCATTCCACAAAGTTAAGAAATTCGCGTAAGTCCAAATACGTCATAGACCCGAGTTAGCTATGATCATGAAATCGCTGCCATGGCAGCGCTTGCTCAGTGGCATAGTGATAATTGGATCGGGAAGCAGGGGGTCCCGGGTTCGACTCCAGGTGAAAACCCGTGATTTTTGACTTGCAAATTTCCGAGGAGATTTTTTAAACGAAGAAGTGGTCAAAAGTGTTAGGGTTAGGTCTGCCATCCGCCGTGCGCTGACCGCAGCATATCTCCAGAACCGTAAGGCCTATGGTAACAAGACTTGGTGACATGAAGGGTCTTGTGCTGCGAAACGTTTGAGAGTGTGTGTTCAAGGTCATTCAGGTCAAAAGATCATTTGAGGTCAAATCTCACAAATGTTCCAAAATTTGACCTGAGGTCACCCGAGGTCATTTTCGGGCCACGTTTATAACTCATGAACCATTGACCCTGCATGAATTAAATTTGGACCATGGATAGCTCTTGACCTTAGGTCAAGGTCAGTCAAGGTTTCTTAAGGTCAAATGTTCAACATTTTTAAAAGCTGACTTGAAGTCATATCAAGGTAAAAATAAATTTGCATTAATGGAATCCTGTCGGATCCAACAAAACTCATGCATGGTGTCCTAAAGGGTTCCATTGTTGGTCCTACTGCATTCAGTTTGTATGTATTGCCACTTGGTAATATCATCAGGAAATTTGATTTGTCTTTCCATATGTACGCTGATGACCTTCAATTGAACACTAATTTTGATCCAACAGACCCAGCTTCCATTGCCGCCGCCCTAGATAAGCTCTCATCTTGTATTGATGCTGTCAGTTTTTGGATGAGGAAAAATATGCTAAAGCTTAATGATGATAAGTCAGAGTTTTTTGTTACCACCACTGCTTATCTAAAAGATAAATTGCCTCCCATTTATTTACGCATTGGTAATAGTTACTTTGCTCCTACTGATAGTGTCCGTGATATACCTCGGTGCTATATTTGATCCACTGATGCCAATGTCTTTTCATGTGAAAACTCTCTGCTCAAGTCTTACATATCAGCTTCGCAACATATCTCGGATACGCAGATTTATGGATCACAGCACGTGTCATTTGATTGTTCGGGCACTTACTAGTATTTTGTCCAGGATGGGCTATGGTAATGGTCTGCTGCTTGGTTGTAATAAGTCTGATCTCAACAAACTTCAGCGTATCCAGAACTGGGCTGCGAAGTTGATATGTAAAGCCCTGAAATGCGATCTTGCTAGCTGGTGCTTACAAGAACTTCATTGACTTCCCATTGAAGAAAGAATCACCTTCAAGATTTTGTGTATTGTTTACAATTGCCTCAATGGCACTGCACCTGAATACCTGTGTGATTGCATCTCCCTTTATCAACCTGGTAAAGTCTGCGCTCAGCATTAGATGTCACTCGCCTTACTGAGTATAATACCATCAAGACTCTTAAGTCGGAAGGTCTTGAAGCGTCAACTTTTTCCATCAACTTAGTTCTGCTTTTTGTTTCTTTGAAGAATAGTTTTTGCCCTTTTTCATATGCACTTCGTTCTAGATGTAGCAGCGCTTTATAAATGCAAATATGTATGTATGTATGTATGTATGTAAAAAAATCACCCGAGGTCATCAGAGGTCATTTCAAGGTCACAGCTATAACCCATGAAACTTGACCCTTCATGGATTACACTTACATCATGGATAACGCTAGACCCAAGGTCAAAGTCAGTCAAGCACCTTGACTCAAGGTCAAAAGGTTATTTGAGGTCAAAAATAAAAGCCTAGCTTACCTCGTGCCCTTGGCAAAGGGCACAGTCATGTCTAGTTTCTTCTTCTTTCTTTCTGGCAACACTTTGATGTCTTATATCTCTGAGATACAATGACTGATTTTAACCAAACTTAAGTGAAGGGACCAGGGCTACCTCTCATTTATGTTACCTGACCCCTGATCCCTCAAAGGTCACGTAGGGGTCACGGGGTCAAAAACTTTATTTTCACGAAAAAAAGTTTCAACTCAATTAAAGTCTGTTTCTGTTAACAACGAACATTTGTGCGGTTAAGGTTTTACTGATTTTTCAGTTTTTAAAAAACTAAATAAATTGTCTCAAATTGGACGAGAACATTTTTGTCTCAGATATAGGTTGTTGATACTTGTGAAATAATGTTGTTAGTTGAAATAAAACAATCTTTATTGAGTGCATACTTTACTAACCACAACTTGTTTGTTGATAGCAGAAATTGACTTTACGTTACATGGTATTGTCCTGAAATTTGGGAACATGAAACGTCTTGACATTGTCTACAAAAATTTTGTGAATGAAAACAATATTTGGGGTCATTTTGGGTCACAGGGGTCAAATAAAAATGTTTCAACTTTGTTCGATTTCTACGTGTGAGGTGTCAAATTGTTCATCTTTGACCAACGATCAAAAGTGTCCATGGTGCACCCTATCATCCGACCCTTCCTTGGGGGTCAAAGGTCAATGGAAAGGTCAACTTTGTCCAATTTCGACGTTTTAAGCGTCAAATTGTTTTGTACCAACGATCAAAAGTATCCATAGTGACCCCATCGCCCGACCTTGGGGGTCAAAGGTCAAAAGAAAGGTCAAACATTCAACTTTGTTCGATTTCAAAGATTAGGGTGGAACAGCGATCAAAAGTGTCCATGGTGACCCCGTCAATAGACCTTCCATTTGGGGTCAAAGGACAAAATAAAAGTAAAATGTTCGATTTTATTCGATTTCATAGATTAAGGTGTCAGATTATTCGTCTTGATACAGCATACAAAAGTGTCAATGGTGATCCGTCTTCCGACCTTTCACTGGGGGTCAAAGGTCAAAACAAAGAATAATTTTGAACTTTGTCCGATTTCAAAGGTTGAGGTGTCAAATTGTTCGTCTTGGATCAGCGATCAAAAGTGTCCATAGTGACCCTATTGATCGACCTTTCCTTGGGGTCAAAGGTCAAAAGAGAGTTCAAATCTTCAACTTTTCCGATTTCAAAGATTAAGAAGTCGAATAAAGCATGTACTTAGATTCTTGCTGTTTCAACTTCCAAGTTACTTAGACATTTTGTTGAAAATTGACAAAAAAAAGCAATCGGCAGGGTCCGTGTCACTTTCAGTGACACCGTTACTTTCTAGTCCTTTTTTGTTCTCATTCAAATTCTTCTTTAATTCTTTAATTTCGTAATTTGCAAAGTCTACACTGTTCCTCACCTGTTGTATTGACGTGTCAACTTCGTGCTTCCAATGGCTTATTTCAATAACAACATTGTCCAAGCGTTCGGGTAATCCTTTTAATGCATCCAGTTGAGCAATGATCTAGTTTCTCGTTGTCCCCCCATATTTTTGTCGGCAAGTTTCATACAAAATAGTAGTCAAGTAGAGCTTTAATGTCACACATATTATACAAAGCGTAATTGAATCCAACAGGGAAGGCGGGAGCACGACGTGTACAAGTCTTAAGCTAGGATTCCTTTAATCCGTTTTTTATATTTTTTTTAGCAAAATGTATTGTCTTATCAAATTAGAATACTGGAAAGTCAAATACTCTACAAGATTATTATTTTATAATTAAATCTTTTAAAAACCTTAATAATTTGAAAATAATTCAGCAATTTACAAATGGCAGCTATTCATGAAAATGAGTAGTGGCAATAGCTTGGCGCAGTAAGTGTTAAAAACGGTGTTACCCTGCTAGCTAGGAATATGCAGGTTCTAATGAATGGCAAATTCATGTATTCAATAACGTGTTTTTGGAGGTGTTCATCAATGAAAATTATGAAACTATACAATTTTGATAATACCCTTTATCATGTTTATTTCAAATCTAAAAAAAACTGTGATCTTTTATTGCACTGGGATGAACATTGAGTCGCGGGGATGCCACTAGCAGTAATCTTACATGATCAAAAATTCTTAAGTAGATTTACACCAATAAATAAAGAAGCGACAATTCTAACACGTCCTGTAAGTTTCAGGTCCATACCATCACTGAAAGCTAAAAGGGAGTCAATTGACTCTTAAAGGGTGTCCAGCATCCAGGACTCACATAAGGAGTTGACTCTCATGAGGGGTCACGTTGACTCCAATCAGTTTGGCTTACAGTGATGCAATTAATTTTAGATAGCGACTTGAATATTTTGAGGTGGCAACCCCATCCCTCTACCCACGGACTTTGACGGTATCCCGGTTTTCAAATGATGTAAAAGAAATTATCCAGGGTCGGTCTTTTTCTGTGTTTTTGTGCAATCGCTGATCAATCTGTAAGACGTTTAACTATTTGGAGAACTTTTGCTGAAATAATTCGAATTGAATTTTACTTTTTTCAGAATTACGCCAACTGAAGCTGAAACGGAAAGCACTAAGCGTCAAACTACAGCTATGTCCAAGAGAGAGAAGACAGGTACGAACAAACAATTTAGGAGTCTTTAGATGGGTGTGACTTTTTCCCGCTTTTCTGTCAAGTTCAGTCCTGGACTACATTACCTTTTTCAGGCTTAAGAAGACTGTCTCTTTTTTGAAAGAATACCTTTCGGCATTTGTCAAGTGACACTAGTTTTTCAGAGGTTTTGTTTTCGGTAGACTAATTCCATTTAAGTATGGCTCAATCCATGTGAAATCAACGAGACGAAACACTCAGGTTCTGCTTGCAGGTTTTGCAATGGCTGTCTGGACTAGTCGCGAAGCGTGCGCCTACGTCGCTCGCTTGTGGGGTCCATCTAGATGGACTAGTCTGGTCAGAATCTGATGATGAAGTATGATGAGTAAGCTTGGGTATGAATACGGGAATTCTGAGTCCAGTAGTGTTGTTCTGTCCGACTCCGAATCCAATGCGGTCTGGTCGGAATGTGATGATAAGCTAGGCACAAACCTAACCTGGAATTAAAGAGTTGTTCTATCCGAATCGAAAGATGTGTTGTCGCTAATTGTTCTCCTCGTGCAATCGACTCGAGAATAAAACGCCACGCCACTTCTTGAAGGTACGGAAACCCGTTACATACGATATAATTCGTCATGCAAATTCGTCAGCTCTCAGGTATGGTTAGTCGTGCTCAAAGAAGTTTGTCAACATAGTTTGTCATGCGTACATTAATTCGTCTTGACCTTAGGTCATGACGATATGCATTTGTCAATTAACGAAAAGTGCATTTGTCAATCGTTCAAACTCGTCTCCACAGATTCGTACAGTTATTAAATTAATTTGTCCTGCATTTGTTTTCGTTTGTCATGCGCCTGCAAATATCGTTAAGCGACGAATAAGGGGAAATTCACTTGCATGACTAATTTATAACCCCTGTTTGACGACTTTTCCACCACGTTTGACGAAATAATGTTTTCAGTGTAGAATAAACATTATATCAACGAGTTTGTTGTTGATAATGGTGCTCAATGGTGGGATCAAGACATGTATGTGTTTAAAGATTAAAATAATTTCCATAATACTGAATAAAGTTCATGTAACGTTCAGTAACGTTTGTGACCTCACACGGAAATGTTTTTTTTGCTCCAAATGACTTCAAAGTAAACTTTCTCTGACATGTTATCGATTTTTTTATTGCGCTTTTCACAGATGATTGTATTTACAAATAGTTCATAAAAGTGGTAGGAAATTCTATCGTCAGGATTTCTTTAAATGCAACGTTTTGTCTGGTAACGTCTGGTAACGTTTGTGACAATTTGGCGTAACTTTTTGGTAACGTTTGTGACATTTTTGAGTGAATACATGTGCTCATTCATGCACGGGTAGAAAAAAAAAATTTCTGATTAGAAAATACTTTTTACATACCGAGTAACAAACGTATGACTGAAAAACTGCTCATATGGTCGAATAAAAAAGCTGATTTTTTACTTGAAATCAAATATATATATATAAACTTCATTAACAACCTCACGTTGTCAATTATGCAAGTATAGATCATCCAGGGTGAACATTGAACAACCAGCTATAAAACAACTGAGTACATTATGACCTGTTTTGCACTCCTAGTATGTTCTACGTATAGAACCAAAGTGGAAGACAACCCAGAGTTAGGTAACCTGGGGTTTCTCCCGGGGGTTGGGCCATTCGAGGTTTTTAGACGCCTGTATTGTATTTTTTTCCCGGGGGGGGGGGGGCACTTAGCCATACTGTTGTACACATGCGTGAACAAAAAAACACGGAAAAAGGGGGGTATTTTTGTCAAGAGGCACGGTCCGTACGTTTCGTGTTTAGGGGTCTGAAAACACTGATTTTCAACAAAAAGGGGTATATTTTCAAAATCCAACCAAACGTGTTTGGGGGTAATTTTTTATACTTATTCAGGGCATAGGGTTTAAACTAGTTTATGGGGTGTTTATTTAGAAAAAAAAACTTGTTAAGGGAGTAAAATGAAAGGAATAACGGCGTGAAATCCTTGTTTAGGGGTCATTTTTAAGGCTACTCGAAAAACGTGTTTAGGGGGTATTTTGAAAACCTTTGTTCACGCATGTGTACACCATTATAGCTAAGTGGCCCCCCCTTGGAATTTTTTATTTTTTAGGAAAGAGTTATTCTGGAAAAAAGGTTGCGGACGATTCTGCGGCATGAATGTCAGTTTAATGACAAATATGGCCAGCATATGCTTAAACAAGATTTAGACAAGTCCGAGAGACGAGCCAGGTTCAAAATCGACGAAAATACGTCATCAGGACAGGTGAGTTTAGTCGTTAACTTGTACATTATGATGATTAATATGATCCTTCAATTCAGTGGCATGACAGTACGTGCTGCCCCCGTATAGGTATATTAAGTTTCAATATACATGTATAATAGTGTGTCCAACAAGAAAAACCTTACAATCTTTGCGTGTTAAGGGTCCTGTCAATCCTTTACTTGTTTTTGAAATATTGCCAAAAGTAGACCAAAATACCACTGCTGCCACCAAAAATGGTGACAGCGGTGGGATTAGTGGAACCATTTTTGACAATATCTCAAAAACTAAAATCTAAAAAAAAATTGAAAAAAGGCGTTCCTAGATATTGCTTTCTAGATTCTAAAAAGTAAAATAATTCGAAATTTCACCAAAGTAAACTTTAGTCATGGCAGTTTCCCGTAAAAGTTTGGAGCAAAGAAAAAACAACATGTTTTTTGGACCTTAGTGGCCAAAATTTTGGTCCAAAAATTACCTTACCATGTACCATCATGTTCAGTATGCAAATCCGCATCTAGAAATATATACTTTTATTTGGATTTAATTATCCGTTGCTGAGTTTCAGAGCAAAAGCCATTTCTGGAAACGAAGGGTTGACAGGGCTTGAATTTACCGGAAAGTAAGAAATATGCAACATGAAATGAACTTCAAGATACCATTTGTTTCATTTCAATTTGTAATCTGGAACAAAAAAAAAATATGATTCATCAAAAAGTCACCAGACAAATCTTCATTCGATCATTTGATAAAGCATAATTACCGACTGCAATGACAGAAACGGTACCTCAAAATTAATTTTACATACCTTTCCATATTTTCGAACTATTCGGCAAATCGAGTTTTTGAACAACCCTTCCCCCACCTCACATTAAACTAAGAACATTACATGTAAGTGCTTCTGATCTTAGTCAAGTTAGCTCAAATGGTTAGGCGCTCGCTTGCGGTGCGGAAGGGCCCGTGTTTGAATCCCGCTGGTATCAAAAGTTGAGTGTACTTGAAATTCCCAAGCAGGGCCG
>JXSR01S001193.1:32287-52656 GCA_000969725.1 Ophiothrix spiculata | reverse complement strand
TGCAAGCTTTCATGAAGAACTTTCCAAAATACGTATTTGAAGAGCTTAATTGCAAAACGGCTTAGAGGCCCGATTTTCCAAAAATGAGTTTTTGATATATTCTTACAGACCTTCAACTTGTGCATCATCCTGGCAATTTGTTTTTGAAAAACTGACATTATGTGGGTTAAAATCCCGAAAACGTTACTTTTATGCCCAAATATGGATATTGTATGACCATATTTGGGCATGAAAGGGCATAATGCCCATATATGGTAACTTTTTTTTAAATTTAACATGACCTGATGTTGAAATTTGGTATTTACAGAGTGTCTCAATACAAATTGTGAAACCAAAATAATAGTTTGAATTAACGGTACATCATTGTAAAGGGACAACTCCAAGCTTTTAAATGCCGTTTATTTGGTTCAATTTGCGTATTTCTGCCTCGAGATATGCGTAATTACATGCAGAAGTGAAAAATCCCAATTGTGCCACTTTTACTATAAGAAAGCCGTGCATGAAAACGAAGGAGAGCATTGTGTCTGTCCTTGAATGTGAAAAGTAACAACTGTAAAATACTAGTAGGTTGGTAACATTAGATAATTTAAAGTCTCCTCTTTGTATTATTAATATAATAAGTGCAATCAGTTAAGACAGTATATTTTATGACGTATTAAAACATGGCGAATTAGCAATTCTGCATAATTACGAATTTCAGCAAATATTTAAGATTTTCGATATTTCAGGGGCAAATATAATACACGTTTGATATTTAAGTGTTATTTTGAAACCATGTTTGTCCTTTGTTAAAATGAAACACAACAAATGTAAATATTTCTAGTGTTAGCTTAGTTAAGTCTAATTTGTAACAAAAACAGCATTCTACACATTGATTGTGTAAAAGAAGAGGAGATAGTGGAAATTGGTATTTTGCTGAATTATTTATCATCATGATTGGTGACATTACAACTACGTAAAACACCATCAGAATTTACACATTTTGGTATGTGTAATAGGTGGAGGAAACAAGGAGCTGTTCCGTGATACTAAATAACCCAATTTAATGGTTGCTAATTTCAGTTACATGAATAAAACTTCATGTTTTCTTGATTAAGATGGTCAGTCCTCTTCCGAAAAAAGTGGCACAATTGTGATTTTTCACTTCTGCATTTAATTACACTAATCTCGCCAACGAAATAAGCAAATTGAACAGAATAAATGGGATTTGAAAGCTTGGAGTTTTTCCTTTACAATGATGTACCATTATTTCAAACTATTATTTTGGTTTCGCCACAGAGAGCGCTTTTCAACTTGCACAATTTTTATTGAGACACACTGTATAAAGTACATCATAGCCTAATGAAGAATTGAAAAATAATTTTTGCATACATTTGGAAGATAAGTGGTTCTTAAGTTTAAATTTGATGAGTTTCCCTGCAAAATGGCTTACATCCATTTTCAGCTAAAAATCAATAGTCGAAACTATTTGATGAACTATCTAAATTACACCTTATTTTTAAAGATATATTCGTACAGAATTACTAAAATCATTATAAAGAATTTTGCAACACATTTTGATGTCCTAGCAGTTTTTTGCTCTTTTCTCGAAAAGTGCAAATTGGATACAAGCCGTTTTGCAAGTCAACTCTACATTTGTATTCAACCATATTGGGGTCTGGGGCCATTAAAAATCCTACTTAATAGTTTTATTCAATTTTCTTTATTCCCCTCTTTGTCTTTTTTTTGTCATGGTCAAGGCCCCCCCCCCCCCTGCCCCGTAGGGCCCTGGGCCTGGGTCTATTTAGAAATCCGAATTTAACGTGTCTATAATTTATTATCAAGTGTTAACCTTGACCTCTGAAATGTGTTTAGTGAGTTGTTACCCTCAGGTCGCTTGTTATTTAGTCTTTGAAGGAAATAATATGTAACACTGGGGATGAGGTTGAGATTTAAATACATAAAAATCGAAAACCAGTATGCCAGTCAACTTCATATTTGTCTGCTGGATTTCCAAAATTATATATCTGAAAGTATAAAGAATTTACAGGTGAATTTTTGGATTTACTATCCCAAAAATGAGCTTTTATTTGATTTCAATGTACTTCTGCGTACTTAATAGAAATTGACATACGTTTTGAGCCAAATGTCCGAATTTTATAAAATAAAAATCTTACTGAAGAATATACAGAATAAGTAGGTATCGCTAAACATAATATAAGTTGCAAAATTCTTCTATAAACATACCAAAAATCTTGCGGTTTTTATCACATGCTGTCCTTTTATTGATAGGGTAAGTCGATATATTTTGTAAGTTACACTTGAAAATGAACATGTTCTTTTAAATAAGGAGCTTACAACATTTTACAAATCGTTATTTAGTTTCATTGTTTGAATTTGTCCTTTATAAATACCTCCTTCTAATGAATATTCCATGCATTTTTTCAGAGTTTGGATCATAGACAATCTTGAGTGTTGGATTAATTTACATGCTATTTTTGTGTTTGGTTTTTCTCAATTTTGTCTTTGCAGAATTCAGAAAGAGGAAGGTGTCAAAGGTCATATGCGTTGCCGTCTGGAACATTCAGAGTCAACAAGTTCATCACGAGGAAGGGACAGGAATATAACGGTGAATTAAACAGATCTATTTACCAACATAATACTAATAAAAATAACAATAATGATAATGATCCGAAAGCAATTATTGATCAAATAATTGAAGAAGGGGTCAAGAATTATCAATCGTTAGTAGAAGTTGTAGAGAACATCAAGAAAGGCGTTCTTATACAAAGTGAGGAAGATGATGTTTATATCAAGGAAAACTATGTGCAAAACTGTGTGACTCAATTATGTTCTGAGATAGAGCATTACATGCATGAATCATTCATTGTTATAAGTAAAGAGACAGTTAGAAATTTGAGTGATTTATACGGCCCACCCTTTAACAAATTGAAGAGTTTTAAGATATTCAAAGAATGTGTCCTCATAATGAATGAGACACAGAAAGAATTTTATCTTGAACGATTGAGTGACAGAATTAATGTGGTTTCCGATGAGATCAACTTCCTCACATCACTGCTAGAGTGTGTTAGGTTCTCCTTCTTAAATGATCAAGATTTTTGTAGTAGGTTTGATGTAAAACACGACGATACTTTAAACAAACTTCTATCTCAGTTGTTGGGTATTGGCTCCGATACTGCGGCATTTGCTAACTTACGTAGACATGCAAATAATTTAAAAGAAAATAATTGTCATAGTGTCATATTTTTAAAACATCTTGGAAAGGTGCTCAAATCGGCAAACCCTATGCCGAGTATAGCAATAAGTGAAGAAAATGGAAACATTAGAATTTCTTACCAAGGAGGTTATGTCAATCTAAAGCGTGCAGTTATAGAAATACGTGAGAAACTAATTACGAATAATATAAAGCTTGAAAATGTGGAGGAGATACAAATATTTGCCCTAGAATTATTAATAGCAAATGATGATTTGAAATGGCCCGGTATTAGTGTTATTATAGCTTCAAAGGAGATTGACCTAACAGACATTTGTGTCTGGGATGTATCGGGTCGATCTGCACCACCAGTTTTTCCCCCCGCAGCACAAGGCTGTGATGAAATCCCAAAACCTACGGGTATTGTACAGCAAGCGAAGCCTGGGTTTGCCGGGGAGGATGGCTATCACGGGGAAAGTGGAGGTCATGTTCTCATAGTTGTTGACCATGTAGTAAATGGTCACCTACTAACGATAAAATCTAATGGAGGGCATGGTGGCAATGGGCAAGATGGAGGCAACGGTGCAGATGGGAAAGATGGTGAGAACGGGATTGGTTTGAGCCTCTCTGAATTCCAAGAAAGGTTCCCTGATTCATATTTCCGTTTTCTTAAGGAGATCCCTGGAAGAAATGTTTCGGGTTCACATTTTTTGGAAACTGTCGGCAGGCGCTTAACTTCAAATCCTGATTTAGCCGTAGCTTCTGCCAGTGATTACATAGAACAAACACACAAATGCATTTCAAATGGCATATACACAAATCAAAAAGATGCAAATGGTAACTGGCATTGCCAAATGCAAACATACCACGATGGGTTTCAGAGTTTGCCTACAGCTGCCCTTTTCCCAAACTTAGTGGCTTTTTATAAAAATGGAAAATATGAGTTTTTTCAAAAGCAATCATACTGCATTCACTATGGTACTGAAGGTACTTCCGGGATGAAAGGTGGTGATGGTGGGACTGGGGGCAAGGCAGGCCGTGGTGGGCATGAAGGCAAGATTGATGTGGTCTCTTTAAATGAGAAAACCATTTCTGATGATGAATTTAATGACGTTTGTATAATCTCTAGGGTTGGAAAAGACGGAGACTGTGGCAAATTTGGTACGGGTGGCAAGGGTGGTACGCATGGTAGGAAGGGACCTGATAATGCATTCATAGTAGGCAGTCCAAACAATGACACTATTTGGTATCATGGGCATCTCCAATTGACGTGTTCAGCAAATAGGCCCGACGATATGAATAAATGTTACACCTTGTGTACTGAAACAAGTCAATTCAGTTGGATTCAAGAGTTGGAAGTTCAGACTTGTTATGCTGAACCTGGGTCTGATGGAAAAAACAACAAGACCTGTTCTAACAAGTCCCCTATGAGAAGACAAAAAAAGATATCAATTCCAATAGCAACAGTAAAAGAAAAGTTCAAAAGGGAATTACAAGAACATTTATTTGATCATACTGTGATGCATTTTCAAAAGGAATTTCAACCAGGTATGTCAAATGTAGATAGTGGTAGTTTTTTTAAGGATTTGCTTCCAAATCTAGACGCAATGTCTGCCTTGATAACTCATTACGACAATGATAGAGTTCTTGACGCTATACCGTATAGTGAAGGGAATAAGGAACTGCTTAAACTTCAACATATTAACGTTATTACAAGAGGGGCAGTTGAAAACATTGCCAGAGGTAATAGGCACAAAGAATTGATGGCCTATATTGTTGAAGAGAATAATCATTACATAGCATTCATTGTTGCTTCAAATGTAAAATGTATATATTTTTGTGATTCGCATCCCCAAGCTAGAGGGTTAGAATATTATCCAAATTTGCAGTATATTCTGTGGAAAAGTTTTCCAACATTTAATTTTAAAGACGTTCCTTGTCCCCGACAGAGTAATCAGAATTCCCTGGTCCATGCTTATTTAAATGCTCGTGTCATTTCCTGGGGATTGGAGAAATTTGCAAAATGTAAATCAGATCTAGACGATTTTCTGAAGACAGTGGTTACACACCCAATACTGAGTACGGTAAACGCACATTTGTTTTGCGTTTATGGTGGTCATTTCGTGGATACTCGAAAAAATAAACAGAGGGTAGAAGAAATTATTGAAAGAGGAGCTACATCACATGGAGCGTTTGAAAAAGTTAAAGAAATAATAGAAAATGAAGGATTTTGTCTAAACCATCAAGAGTCTTTATATATCAGAAATCTTTACGTTGATCAATACCAGACTATCTTCTTGGATGAGATTCGGAAATACCTACATGACCAAAATAAAGGTTTGAACCTGAATATCAACAATCTACAGAGCCTAACCGATATACGTGGTGAACCTTTTGATAAAGTTAACAGTTATATCAATTTTGAATCATGTGTAAAGATAATGGATGATACATGCGGACAAGAATTCTTTAAGCAAATATTTGCATTGTGTTTTCTATTTGACCATGAAAAGCGACAATCAGTTCCGTTAGAGACAGAGTTTATCAAGGAACTGATTAAGTCTGTGAGAGATTGCTTTATCAATGATGGTAAAGTAGATGCACTGTTTAGCAATACATTGCCTGTTGAGCCCAGATATGCATTAAAAGAGATGATATCCAGATTAACGACAAGGGATGGAATCATTGCTTCTAAGCAATTTGATAAGCTGAGTGACCTGGCAGAGGACCTACAAAAACAAAATAATCCCACTGAAAGCACATTTTTTGTAGAGAACTTTGCAAAGGTGATGGAATCTGTTAAATCTGCACCACGTATCCAGATTGCTGAAAACATGGAAAAAACACAAATATCATATGAAAAAAGTTTCGTAACTTTAAGTGAAGCACTTAGTGACATTTGTAATCACCTCGCCAAAAATGATAATTCGTTAAAACATATGAATGAGGTAAGAATTTCTGCAACTGAATTGTTTGTGGCAGACACGGATCTTCAAAATTGCGATTGGCATGGAACAAACCTCGTGATGACTTCCAACGAGATTATTATCAAGCAAGAATGTAAATGGGATGTGTCTGGCATATCAGCAAAACCACACGACTCCAAGAAGGCACCCGATGGTGGTAAAGAATCGCTTAAAAATCCAAACCAATCCACTAAGAAATCAGCTGAAGATGGTTTTGCCGGAGAACATGGAGAGCATGGTGAAAGTGGAGGAAATGTGACAATAGTAGCCTCTCGAGTTGAAAATGGAGAAAAGTTAACGATCATATCAAACGGTGGAAATGGCAGTGATGGTCAGGATGGGGGTGATGGTGAAGATGGACGTGATGGTCAAGATGGGGATGGTTTGAGTAAAGACAAATTTGAGGAAAAGTTTCCTGATTATGCGGTAGCATTGGGTCCAAAAGCTGGCTCTAATATTTGGAAATGCTTATTGAGCATTGATGGTACACAAAACAGTAAATTATGGAAATTATCGGGCGATTATTACGTTGATGGAAAAACAAAAGGAGGAAACCGTGTTACTTTTGCAGGGTATCAAAATTCCTGGGCAATTTTAGCATTTGGAGGTGCTTCTCTCAGACAATCATACTGTATTGTTAAAGGTACTAAGGGTACCCCTGGAATCAAAGGTGGTGACGGAGGAAACGGGGGTGGGGCAGGTCTCGGGGGGTACGCAGGAAAAGTGGAGTTTACTTTTTTGGGTGAGCAAGAAAACGCTGATAAAAGGTGTGTAATCATTGAATGCAGTGAAGGGACAGATGGCGAAGCTGGTAGCGCAGGAAAAGGAGGGAAAGGAGGAAAGAATGGCAAGAAAGAAAAAGACTTAGCAAGGATATCTACAGGGGTTTGTTCATCATCGGGTTGGTATGGTCCAGGATGCGTGGTCTTAAAGTACAGCAAAAATGGAGAAGGCACCTGTGTATGGTGTCCTAAAGAGAAGAAATACGCTTATTTTCAATATTCAAGCCGAGAGCCACATTGTGTAGTAGCTAAATGCGGATCTGATGGTGAAAATACGAAGACACTATCTAATAAGAAGCAAAATCAACGTCGTCGACAGGCAGCAATACTGACACGTGATGTTGTACAGAAATTTAAAAAAGATATGCAGAAAAACTCATTAGATCGAACCGTCATATTTGAAACTATCACTAAGAAAGCTCTACCAAAACAAGATGTAATACAAAAAAGGCAAAAAATAAACCACAAGCAACTACTTGTCACACAAAGCAATGGTGATGTCAATGACGATCTTAATATCTGTATTCAATCAACGATTAATAAGATCCAGCTTCAGGCGTTACCCGCAACTGATGGACCACTTGTGAGACCAAGTAACTACACAGAATTACATCAAGACCTACAGCGAGTGATATCCAAACTTTTAGAAAATACCTCAATTTGCAATTTGATTAATCAACTGCAATGTTTACTCAACATTCTTGAAAGTAATGTCAATTACATTCAAAATCAGGCACAATCGACAAGGGAAAAAATTATGTCAACCTTACGGAGACATGATAAAACCAACGTTATGGGTTCAGCAAAATTCAAGAAAAGTTTGGAAGGGACTTTATTTGACACTAAAAATCAAATTGGTTTGGCACAATTGACGCAAGAATTGAAAAGGATGGTTAGAGTAGCAGAATTTGATCAAGATCATGCAAGGATATTATGCAACATTTTGTTTTCCATACAGAACGTATGTCCTGTAGCGTCCAATTTGTTTCAAGAAAAAATAAAAATCACAATGCAGTCGGCCTACGATATTGTACTGGCAAGATACAAGCTTTTAGTGCTAGAAGACATTGCTAAGGATATAAATAACACTTCACTTTATTTGTCAAAAATCGATACGAAATTATTGGACGGTTTAGAATTGTCTAAACATCATGAAAGTATTCGATTGGCTTGTCAAAGCCGACTCATTCCGCTAATCACCAAAATAAGGAATTTGGAAGACAGACATGAGGTTGATAATTTCATCGAAGAAACCACTAGAGAATTAAGTGTTCAAATCAATAAAAATCATCTCCAGAACCTCGTCGATTTTCTTAAACCGTTGGAGGAATATGCAATTGATCAGGCTTATTTTGGATTTTTGGATGAACCGAGTTCACGACACAGTGTAGAAAGTGATATAGAAAGCTATGATAACCTTACTTCAACTGCGAGTGATAACAGACATGACAATTTGAGTGATGTTGCTAGTGACCTTTCCAAATACGATGGAAATGACATCGAAACGGATGATCAAGATCAAGTCCCAGATCAACAGGCAACTGAAAGTAGTGAAACTACGAGAGCAATAAATAGAGAGACAGTACAGTTGATCAAAACTTTGACATATTTAGAAATCGATGGAACTGAAGAACTGAAACGAGTTTTACAGGAGCGGTTCTATTGTGAAGATTTAATACTGTCTATAGACACTTTCAAGTGGCTAATTATATTCATCATCAACTGTAATACTGATCAAGTAGTGTCTGAATTCACAAATATATTTGGGTTTTATAGGCAGTCCCAATGGTTGCACGAGTGCATACTTTTCCAGTTAAGAATATCGCTTGATTTTTTTCCTCTTGAAAAAGAAATGAAGTTACGTCAACATTTGTCAGAAGTAGAGAGTGAACTGTGGTTACTTTTTCTTAGCCACCAAATGCACATCAGCATTGAAAGCAATTCGACGTTTTCTGTTGACATTATTACAGATATCATATTGAGTATTGACAAGGGAGGGCTCGACAAACACACTAAAAATGAGTTAAGTGGTTTGGAGCTACGTGAATGGCCATCGCGACTTCGATTTCGAAAGGAATTTGTTGTTTTGGAATCGTTACCTTTTGATTTAAGTAAAGATAACGTGTTACAAACAGCATATTACATGTGGGAACTACGTAATTTACATGGAGATAAGTTCATAGGACGCTTGACAGAACATCTTTCAAAAGATGCAGCAATAGATGAAGTTAATTTTATAATGCTACTGAAGAATTTGTTCTCCAATCGATGGCCATGTGACGAAAGCACTCTAGATATCATATCCACAAAGTCCAGCAATGAATGGAAGAAAGCCCTTGACAGTCAACCAGTTAAAACTGAAGATCGGAAGGTGGACGAACTAATTAGCATTATGAAAGATGACTCGAATAATTCCCTTTCGGAAACAAAGTGGAGCCAAATAGAACAGTTAATTGATTCAATCCAGAAAGTTGGAGAAAAACCTTCAGAAATTAACAAAAGAGCGCATGAAGAAAATCTACATAACAAACACAAAATAAGTGAGTTTCAACAACATGATATCCATTTTTGGATAAAGTCACTTCATCGTTTGAGAAAAAGAGATGAAAATGTAGTGAAAGAAAACATTGCAGAAGTTTTGGGAGTGATACAAAGAGGTATTCGTCTTAAAACAGGTTTTTGGTTACGTGATACCCAAAAGATATCAATTGTTTCATTCATTTTGAATGAAGGGAAAGGTACTCTTGAACAGGTAACAACTGGTGAAGGTAAATCGCTTATCATAGCCGCACTTGCTATCTTGAAGCTGTTGAGTGGAGAAACAGTAGATATAATCACCAGTTCATCGGTTTTGGCTAAACGTGATGCTGAGGAATATGAACATTTATACAAGCTCTTTGTACCGACTGCCTCTGATAGTAGTAACAGTGAACAATTTTCCCCGGTGTCACATAATTGCAGTGAAGACGTAGAAAAACGAAAGATGGCTTATATGTCTCCTGTTGTATATGGAGAGATAGGTACTTTCCAAAGGGACATCCTGTTAGACGAATTCTACAATGAAAACATCATGGGGGATCGTGCAAGTGTCAACGTCATTGTAGATGAGGTAGACAGCATGCTGCTTGATAAGGGCCAGAATATCCTATACTTGTCACATAATGTTGCAGGATTAGACAGTTTAGAACAAGTATATGTTTATATTTGGAGCTTTGTTCATGCCAGAGGCCTTGTTGGTACAAAGGAAGATGAGCAACGTGTCTATAAATGTGTCATGCATGCTATGTATAACATTTTGCAAAAAGATGAAATTCGGAGAGCACTTTCAGGAAAGCTTTCAATAAGTGAATCTCAATTGGAACAACTGTGGGATAATCTTATTGAGAATGGTATAATCAACCAAGATGGGCAAATTCTTGTGACAGAATGTGACATAAATACACCCAATAAGGTTGAAATAAGATGTCCGGAATCCATATCAAGCAGCAGCCTTTCACGTCTTGTAGCTTGTATAAAATGCGTTTTGAAAGATACATTGCGTAAAGATGCCGATCTATCTGTGCCACATTACTTTGAACCATTTGTTAAACGTCATCTACAGGCTTGGATAACGAATGCTTTCAAAGCTCGTTTCATGAAAGAATCGGAGAATTATATAATTGACGTTGACAGAAGTTCAAACTATCAAGAGTATTCCAATATCATCATCATGGACACCGACACAGGAGCAGAGCAGTACAGTTCCCAGTGGAATCAGGGGTTGCACCAGTTCTTACAACTTAAACACGGTTGTCGAATAAGTCCTGAGAGTTTGAAAGCAGTATTTATGTCAAACATATCATTTTTCAAAAGATATGATACAAACATATATGGTTTGACAGGCACGTTGGGATCGGAGCGAGAGCGTAGGCTATTAAAGGAGCTTTATGATGTTGAATATATAACAGTACCTACTTTCCGCCGTAAGAGATTCATAGAGGAGGAAGAAATTATTTGTTCTGATGAAGAGTCGTGGCTGGAAAATATCACAGAATGTGTACTCAAAGTTTTCGAGACAAGACCAATCCTTATCATTTGTGAAACAATACGAGAAGTGGACATTGTTCAGAAGTGTTTATCAAATAAACCGATAGAGCTATACGTTTACAAGCATAGTTACGAAGAACTCCCTATCTTACAAAAACCCGATCGTGTTGTGAAAGGTTGCGTAATTCTAGCAACAAATTTGGCGGGAAGGGGAACTGATATCAAAATCAGTGAAGAAACGAGTGATGCCGGAGGATTATTCGTTTGCTTGACTTACCTGCCAAGTAACATTCGTATAGAGCAGCAAGCCTTTGGGCGGACGGCAAGAAAAGGACAGAACGGAAGTGGGAAGATGATAATACTGAGACAATCTGCAAATAACACAACTGACAATATCAGTAGACGAATAGGTTTGATGACTCAACGAAACATGTTGGAAGAGTGTCGCATCGACAAGATTAAGCTGGAGTATGATAGTAAGATTCAAGTAGAAGAAAACATGTTTAAGAAATTTGAGTCTGAATTTCGTCAATTTACAAAATCTCTCAAAGGTGATAAGAAGGAGGAAGAAATTACCCTTTTGTGTCATTCTCTGTTAGACATATGGGCCCTCTGGTTAGATAGTGAAAATGAAAACGTAACAATAGGAACAGATTTGAATGATAAACTCAAAGACTTCCTCAGCATTATTCAGAATGCAATAAAATGCAAAACGACTTCCGAAGTTATTGAGAGTTATCCAAACCTCACAAAACTAGGGAAGATTCTTATCAGGCAAAATAAAATGGATGTAGCTTCAGAAATGTTTGAAAAAGTCATCAAAACGGAACCAGAATTTGCGGAAATTGCTTACTATTATAAAGCTCACTGTATAGTAAAATCGCAAAACCTAAAGGACGATACACCATCACGACTTGCGTTCATCAAACACTTGCATGAAGCCAAAACATTAATCAAAAAGCGTATAGGTGAGTTAGAATCTTCAACTACGTTAATAAAAGCTTTGTGCAACCAATATACCGAACAACAAACTAGCTTTTTGACTGAAGACGAATACAGCAAGCAAAAAGAAGGAATTATAGGAATGTATCAAACGTTTTTGGGATCAATCAACGAAGCATGTGGGTATGAAGTAACCCCACTAATGATAAAAGACATTGTCCTGGACCCTCTGCAAGCTAGAAAAACATATAATGAATTACTGGAAAAAAACACCTTGTTGCCACATCGACTGATACCTAATTCCGAATTTCCTAACAAACTAAGCGATGCTTTAAATGAATATCCTCAATTGATCAAGGAAATTGAAGAAAATCAAACCTTGGTACCCCATCGACTAATACCTAACTCCGAATTTCCAGACAAACTTAAGAAGTTTATAAAGGAATTTCCTCCGCAAGATGTTTTGTATTTAACAAGGAATGGCCTTGAAAAGATATTAATTGACTTATCTGATATAAATGTTGAAGAAGTTCTTCAATATGATAAAGAACTGTTGCACCAGTATCCAGCTCATTTTCTAACATATCTATTACCTGACAAAATGAACGACTTATCTTATAGCGGAAAAATCTTGGCAACACATTTGGAAGATGTTCTACCAAGTAGAGAAGAATTCTGGAAGTATTTGGAAGAAGCTAACATTTTATCTTCGTCAGAAGATTGCCTGTTAATCGATACTGACAAGATTAGAGACATTTGTTTTGAAAGCAAATCAATGCACGACGAAGTACTCAAGCTTGAAACTATACATTGCAAAGGGTTAAGATGGCTGTATCCAGACCAGATAGAAGAGATGTCAAACAAAATAAGATTAATTCGTAGAAAAGACCTGGAATCACTTGGCATCAAAAGCTGGGAATTACAAGCTCTGGAAGATGAAGGTATCATGCAGTCTAATAAAAAAGCAGAGTTAAGAGATATGAGTGAGAGTGACCTAGCAAAAGTGCAACTAGGAAAATACGACGACATATCTGATGATGCATTTGCCATTATTGAAGGTATAGATCATGAGGTATCCAAAGATATTTTTCAGCAGCTCGTTGATCAGGAGATTCTGTCTGATGGCACGCCAGTGCGTTTAATCCAACATAATCTTAATTTGATTAGTTTGAAAAGACATGAAGAATTCAAAACTGAGGTGATTCAAGTCGTGTCGATGCACTTTCAGTATCGGTTGGCTATGTATGAATTTCTTAGTGACGATCCTCTCTCATTACCTTCCAAACCTCACGAATCTCTGTTCACTGATCTGATCAATCACAGGATAGTAACCCCAGTAAAAGTTGCTGATAGTTTCAAAGGAGGCGATGATTTGAAAGATATCATTCCATTCATAAAGAATCACAAAGACGACAACAACAACCATTCAAAAATCAAAGAAAAACTTCTTGAGTGGAAGAGTGGACTTAACAAATATGATGTAATTGATTCAAGTCTAAATGATCTTGAGAAATCACTTGATCCCGAAACACGAAGTTCCATGTCGGCAGAGTTGGACATATTTACACTGAATGGATTCAACCATGTTATATCTCTCAGTGAAAAGAAATGGTCTTGGTCTTGTATTTGTAAAATAGCTGCTATTTTCCTTATTGGTGCTGCTCAAATCGTTGCTGGGGCTATTCTTGAGATAGTAACAGTAGGTGCTGCGACCAATATTGCCGCTGGACTTGTAGGTGAAGGTGTCGGCGATATTATATTTGCCATTGAATGCGCATTTTCAGGTTATTGCACATGGGAAGCATATGCTAAACAAAAAGTTGTCAGCTTGGCGTTGACCGTTGTTACGGGGGGAGTCGGTGCTTGGCTTTCGAGGGGTGCTAAGTTTTCCAGATATGGGTTCAAGATAGGTGGAAAAGCTATGAGCAAAGTTTCTGGAAGAGAACTGGTTGAACAAGTTGGAAGACGCGCTGCCGGCAAACAGGGTAGACGTGCCATTGCGAAGCAGGTTGGCAAAAGAGTGGGTAAAAAAATGGTTGAAGCTTCGGCAACAGGTCTTGTCAATGTTGGAATAGATAAAGCAATTGAATATCTCATTCGAAATACATTGACGAACGTGTGTGATGTGTGCATTAGTGAAATGAGGTTTGATAAAATCCTTAAGAAATATAACTTTGAAGAGAACCTTAGACGTCTACAACAACAAGTTGGTGTAAAAAGAGCTCAACAGATTATTTACGATATGAATCACTATTTTGAAAACGACAACGCCGTATTTGGTCACATTGATGATTTTAGTCAACTAACCAACGCTATTTCAGGAGGGATTGGTAAAGCAGCAAAGAAGTTGAAATCATGTGGGAGTGATAGAGCAAAGATGCTTTCTCGGGTAAGCACTGTTATTTCAAATGTAATCTCAGTAACCGAAATTTCCAAATCGATTGCGAGTGTGATTAAAGATATAAATGCATCCGTGTTTGAACAAGTGTCAACAGAACTTGAAAAGGAAATTAAAGAAACTGCAAATGAGGACAAAACAAAGGAAGATAGAAATGAAACATTTGTTAAAGAAGTACAAGAACAATGGAAACAACTCATGATTCAAAAAATTTCCACAAAGTTGGAAAATGAATTTATCAAAAAGGCGATGAATTATAGCGTAACTAAACTAGTGCATTATTTAGGTGAAGAAGTTAAAGATAAATATCATAAAACAAAAACATTCATTCACAAAAAAGAGTTTGAAAAAGCAAAAGATGCGTATGAACGTAAAAAGAAAACTCCAAAAGAGAGTGCAGAGATAGAAGGAGATTTTAAAACTAGTGAACATGGTGAATCAGTGAAGATACCCGAAGAGTACAATAAGACATTGTTAAAGTTGCTTAAAAAGACTAGAGATCCATCGTTATTTGCAGATATTATCAGACAAGGTATCCCGACAGATATCCACTGTACTCAAGCTGTGGCGGATATCACGGGAAGACCTATAGAGATACGTGTACATGGAGGTGATGATACAGTGACTGTACCAAAAACATTTGAACCAAAAGCGCCAACCGACAAAGACCAAATTGTGCTAGATTTCCACGTAGGAGAAAACGGTATAGGTCATTTTACTACCCCTCAGGATGCCATACGTAGGTCAGATAGAGAGGGTCAAAGGGGTCATTACGATTGTTTGTTTAAGGCATTGGAAGAACAGGGTGTCTCTATCAACCGGAAAGACATTGCCAAAAAAATTGAAACGGACCCCAATTTACAGGAACTAGTGAAATCGGGTATACATGAGCACTATATTTGGCAAGGAGGTGTTGGTGGAGCATCTAGAAATAAAGAAAAACAGAACCGTATGAATGAGAACATAAGAAAACTCCGCGAGAAGGGTTCATCTGCAAATTTAACAGGCGATCAACTTCGAGATGATAAACTTCACAATCATGAATTTTTGAAGAGAGCAGAGAGGGCAAAGTGGACCAAGTTTGCAAATAACCATCCTGACCTAAAATCTGAACTCATTCTGACTGATGGTAACAAGATCACGTTTGATCATTTAGACCTTTTCAATTTTGCTCGCACTGATATTCAATATGTTGTATTCATGAATAATGATCAACTCTCTGGACACCCAAGTACACTCAATACTAATAAGACCCGTACTAAAGGAAGTCAGCAATTCCATACAGCTCAATTCGACGAAGTTACTGGTAAACACATATACCCTGAAGGGATGCAACGAAGTGCAGATCTAGCGGCTGCTGCAGCATTGATTTATCAAATTAAAAGAACCGACATAACAAAAGATGTGCTAGATCCTATAAAACATAACAACGTACCTAAAAATGATAGTGAAAGGAACGATTTTAACACTATAAAAGTATTAAAAGAAACAGATAACAATGAAACAGTTAGAACACCACTTGATTTAAGTAATAGCATCGATCGCGAAAATTATTTCCGAGGTTTGACTCGCGAAAGGTACAAAAATGCCAGATTAGCCAAACTCATGTTGGAAAATAAACCTCAGATTCTGACACATTTAGAAGAAAAACGAAAAGCAGCATCAGCAGCCGAAAAACAAATAATTTACGAACAAATAAACACGATAACAACTGATTACGAGAAATTAAAAGGAAAAGCTGACACCTATATAAAGGATATTAGAGAATCTGAAACCCTTAGAAATGATACATTTCCATCACTGTTTGATGACCAAATCAAGAAAGTTGAATCAATGGACGACATAGGTTTACTCTTTATGTCACCGGCCAGTTTGGAACAAAATATAGATCAGAAAAATTTCCTCTGTGGATATACAAAAGCAGCAGAGAGTAGAAAAGTCCCAGAGACACGAGCTAAAAGAGCCCGCTAGAGAGTCTTAAAAAGAAAATAGGAAGAAATAGACATGATTCCGTCACTATAGTGACGCGGACTCTTTTTTTTTCCGACAGGACCAGAAGTTCTGCCATTTATTGAATCAGGTTCTTTTCACAAGCATATTACAGAGGAGATAGTGTAAATAGTATGCCAATTAAGCTCCATGTCGTTAAACTCATTGGTCCATTTAATCTCACACCGAGGAACTTTAATAATGTTTTGAATACACATACCATGAATCAGTTTACACACCTTCTTTACACTCGTTAATTTGGTAATTAGGTCCTGTTGGTTACTGACAAAGTCATCATTATTACTTAAATTATGCATATTTTGACCCATTTTTTCCATTTCTGTGGAATTGCTGACACAAACGAATAGTATTCAAGAAAGTTAACCTTAATATTGAATTTTTCAATGAATTCTACATAACTCAAAATATTTCCATTCTCTAAAAGAATATCCCCAAAATATTTAACACCTTTCTCAAAATAACTTTTCCAGAAGAACACTTGATTGGCAATTCTAATACTAGAATTATTCCATATGATTTCATAACGGAAATTTTGACGCTCCATTTCATAAATAACATAGAACAATGATTTTAAGACCTCTTTGATGAAATTGAGCTTGATTTCACTTGGATTCATGTTGCTATACCAGATTAAATGACCATCAAAGACAACCAGCTCTTTTGTAAAAAAATGATTCCAATTCCCCTTATTTTCATCATCTAAAAATCTCTTGACCAAAGCAACTTTTAGGCCTCTGATCATGGATTGAATATGGAACATATATGGAATATATTCACCAACAAGTGTTCTTCTGCTAATTTTGTCAGGTTTATTTGACCAAATAAATTTGAATAAGATATTTTCCATTTTTTTTTATGAAATCATCATTAAGACTTGGCAAAACTGAAAACAGATAAATTAACTGAGAGATACCTAAAGACTTAATAATAGAGATTCTTCCAATAGGATTCATAACTCTCATTGACCAAATTTTAAGAATGTTCTTCAGCTTGTCCATTTTTGGACCAAAATTTAAATTATATAAATTGTTGAAATCTGCATTAAATGTAATTCCTAACAGTTTCATATTACCAACACAAACCTTTATACAATTGCCCGTCTCACTTATATCAGGTAAATTAAAAAGTGGATCAATCTAAACTTGACACTGAGTGGTAGCTGCAATACAACACAGGCACTAAAAGGCATTGGACAAGTTCAGCATCATCCCAAACTTTTCCCCAACCATTTTGAGATTTTTGCATCATTTGAAGTATTAACGGTAATAATGACAACATGCAAAGTTCCATCGTCAAATTCAAACCCTATCAAAATATTTAGATATTCTCTTATTTTTAATTATCATTGTCGACAACGATAAATACTGCCTTCTATAGTTGAATATTTAGAATTGGCCTTTTCAGGAGATCTATTGAAAATTCCCAATTTCTTTTGATTTTTCTGCAATCTGTGATGTAAAAGGAATGTTTTACAAATTTTGGCTCTTTCTCAGTGTATAGCAGTAATAAATACGTTTACAGAATAGCCTCATACCCAAAACCAACAAATAAAATAAAATTCATTTTTTGACTTTTTGGAAGGCTTTGATCAAAAATTTTCCCGATATCTGGTAATTTACTGTTATTTTCTTACATAGGAAGTGTAAATCATCCACAAACAAAATTTCAAAATATTTTCCAATGCCCTGTTAAATTCTCACATCATGTAAATTATCTCTTTGACCTCAAACAGCCAACATACATGTATAAAAACCCCATAAATGGTTTTGACAAGAATTGTGTTCAGTGATGTTTCTCAAATGCAATAATTTAAAAGGAATCGTTTCGCTTTAAATAAACTCTCCCTGTTTTTACAATTAATTAAAACACACAAAATTTTGCTTATCAACATGCTTGGAATAACATGAGTAAAGCTCAGCCTCATATTAATATCATGAAATAGATTCACAGCTGTTGTTTTTGAATATGCCTTCATGACTTTATGAACCTTAAAACCTGATTTAACATAACATCTTAAGCCTTGTGTTACACAGTAAATTAAAAAAATTAACCTTGTTAAAAATCATGCTCAATAATGATAAATTAGATTTCACAATGAAAAAAAAAATCTAAGAAGAAAAAATACACAAAAGTCAGCTGGTCTCGCACCACTCGGACCCCAACCTTTTAAAGTTCCGAAAAAGAAAATACCAAAAAGGTTTTTATCAACAAACAATTGCATACATATTGTTTTTAATATGCAAATGATCAACTACAAAAGTATTTTAGAGTCCACCATCAATAGAAAAAGTAATGACAAACTTCTATTTCATAAAACGTCTCACCTTACTTCCGAAGGCTTTAAGAGTTTCATAGTTGTCGAAAATAAAATCCACAACCATCGTCAGGAGATAAGTCCTTTATCGAGTGAAAAGCAAAACAATCCAAAGCCCTGAAAACGCGACTATCTAAAGGGTGATTCAAAAGTAACGTTTGTGACCGAAAAATTGGAAAATTTCACTTTTGAATGGCCACAGAACCTAGCATAAACATTATATCAACAAGTTTGTTGTTGATAATGGTGCTCACTGGTGGGATAAAGACATGCAAGTGTTTAAAGATGAAAATAATTGCCAAAATACTGAATAAAGTTCATGTAACGTTCGGTAACGTTTATGACCTCGAAATGTTTTTTTATTGCGCTTTTCACAGATGATTGGTAACATATTTAAAATAGTTAATAAAAGTGGTAGGAAATTCTATCGTCAGGATTTCTTTTAATGCAATGTTTTGTTTGGTAACGTCTGTTTACGTCTGTGACATTTTGGTGTAACTTTTTGGTAACGTTTGTGACTCATTCATGCACGGGTAGAAACAAGTCAAAATTTATGTGAGAAAATACTTTTCACGTACCGAGTAACAAACGTATGACTGAAAAAAACTGCTCATATGGTCAAATAAAAAAGCAGATTTTTTGCTTGAAATAAAAAAAGGTTTAGTTTTCACTGGAATGAGTCCGAAGATGTTTAAATGTCTCATTGTCCGTTTCAGCGAAAACACACTCAACTAGTGGTGTAGCGAGAGTGTCTGGCGCCCGGGGCAAGAATTGAAACTGGCGCCCCCCCCAGGGGGGGGGGGGGGTCAACTTGAAAAGGTACGCCCCCCCCGAAAAAAAATGCCAACAGCTTTGAAGAAATCCTCTTTTTTGGATAAAATGGGTAAAATCTGCTAAAATTTGCCAAAATTTTTTCCCATTTTTTTTGCAAATTTTTTTGGGTTTTTTCAGTTATATTTACTAATTTAAGCTAAAAAGTACCGAAATCTTAAGGGCAACAAATTTAGGCAACAATTTGCTAATTTCAGCAGTATGTCCCCTGTTGTTGGTCCAATTATTTTTCATGTAGGGGCGATTTGGCGCCCCCTAGAGGTGGCGCCCGGGGCAACCCCCCCCCCTTCTAGCTACGCCGCTGCACTCAACACTTGGGCATGGAGATTTTCACAACAGTCAGGGTCAAATTATAGTCCTTTTCGAGCTACCAAATATTTTGTGTAACAAGTGTTTGTTATCTTATAATCTAGTAATATAATTTCAATGCATGTACTAATCAATAACGGATATTTGGTGCTATAAATCACCAAACATTTTCACCAAACAAATTTGGTGAAAACGTTTGGTGATTTGCAACACCGAGACCCCAATAACAAAAAATGCTCAAGCGTATAGTTTTGGCATCATTCAGTTTCTTGAAGTACATGCTCCTCAACTATCAGTTTCATCAACAAAAAAATTCAAACACACCCGACTTGTCGCTCATGCTATATATTTGATCAAATCTACTTGACTACTAGCTCTATAGCTGTCTTCAATTGTTTGATTTGTTTTCACTATTAAATTGTTTTGTTTAAATGTTTCTTACTTGTTTTTTCATCGTATAAAGCAATTCAGTCTCAGGGCTGCCATGCTATATGATCTTAATAAATACAAGATATAGTTTGGTGCTCTGCACCAATGTGTGTCTCGCGCATGCATGATGTTGACTAGGCCTACGGTTCCGGTCTATGGCTTCCAATTT
>JXSR01S001192.1:162856-173724 GCA_000969725.1 Ophiothrix spiculata | reverse complement strand
AAACCCCAACTCCATGACCTCGCCGCTGCAACTATTATAGGCCTAATCTATAGGATTCATTTATCAGTATAATGGAAACAGAAGTATATTGTACGTTATGCGTTGTGAATGGTTATGCCGGAACGAGTATAATATGATTACCAGCTCAGCAGCCTGCGAGTCCGAAGGTTCGCTAGTCCGAAAATGAAAAAAAAAGGTTCGCTAGTTCGAAAATGAAATAAGGTCCGCTAGTCCGAAATTAAAGAGGGTTCGCTAATCCTAAGGTTCATTTTCGGACTAGCGAACCTTTTTTCAAATTCGGACTAGCGAACTCTCAGGGAGGCCTATAGGAAAATACACTTTCGGACTAGCGAACCTTATTTCATTTTCGGACTAGCGAACATTCGGACTAGCGAACCTTCGGATAAGCGGGCTGTTACCTATTATGTGACCCGTCATATCGAAAGGTACCTTAAGGTCGGCAAAATCAAAATGGATTTTTTGGTCTCATCTAGGCTGAGATTTTAAGCTTTGAAATGACACCTTACTTTTGGTTATTGGACGTTTGGTTGCAAAGTTGCATCCAAATTGGCAAAATGCATCGGGCTGATTCGGAAAACTATAGTTCTGAGAAAATCGAGTTTGAAGTTTTGTATTAATTAAAATTTTAATGGGGAAAGGATTTTTATATCGATTTTTAAAACATTTGTTTTATGTTTTGGATGTTGAAACCTGATTAATATGATAGAATACACTTTAAAGGTAACATTTCTGATGAAATTAGAAATTCGCCCTTGGACGTGATTTTTGATTATGCTCAGCTTCAATGGCCCGTATCTCGTAATTTACTATGCCGGTATTAAGGTACCTTAAATAGATATGACGGGACACATATAATGTAGTATGTATTGCAATATACCGTAAAACCCGCTAAGTGAGGATTCACCAGTCCGAAGGTTTGCTAGTCCGAAAATAAAAAAGGGTTTGCTTATCCGAAAGCCACAAATAGGGTCCGCTAGTCCGAAAATGAAATAAGATCCGCTAGCCCGAAATTAAAACGGTTCAATCACGATCCTAAGGTTCGCCCGTCCGGAAATGAACTTAGGTTTGCCTCCGAAAATGAAATAAGCCGTTCGCTATAGACCGAAAATGAATTGGATTACAGGGATAACAAATGAACTTTATCATGCATATCTAATTTTTAGACAAGCGAACCTCATTTCATTTTCGGGCCATTATAGTGAACCCCTTTTTTATTTTCGGACTAGTGAACTTTAGGACTAGCGTAACGTCGAACCGTAGCAGGCTGTCTACCTGCCTACCTCCGTCATCTGCTGACGATTGGCGACCACATCTGCACAACTTCTTGTTGTCTTTCTCCATCTGCTACGGTCTTGCGCTGTTCTTTTGGCTTCGGAATATCATCATGCATGGGCGTCAGTCATTTCAGGGGGACAGGGGGACACGTCCCCCCACGTAAGTTGAAGGGTGGAGGACACATGATATCAAATGCCCCCCCCCCTGGTTTTGAACTCGATACTTAATACAAACGATTTATTTTCAAATTTCTTAACATTACATGTACCCACAAAAATACGTGTTAGGAACACCCTTGGAATGCAAAAAACGCTAGGGCTCGTCGCCCCCTGACCCCCACCAAACTTAATACAAACGATTTATTTTCAAATTTCTTCACATTATTTACACAAATACGTGTTATAGGAACACCCTTAGAATGCAAAAAAAGCTAGGGCTTCGCCCCCTGACCTCCACCAAGGGGCTCTGCCCGTGACTGGACATCCGCCGGGGGCTCCGCTCCTCATGTGATGCACTTGGGAACTTCTTCCTAGTATTAGGTGTTAGATACGAGTTTTAAAATTAACATCCATACATAAAAAAAATTCTGGCTGTTTTTATTAATATCAAAAATAGTAAATTCCCGTTGGTAGTGTGTTTTGGTCTTTTCAATTTTTTATCGACGCCAGCTGAAGCAGAAGTAAATCCGAGAATTTAATTGACGCATGACTGATGCGTTATTCGGTAGTTAAATACGATCTTGACCAGCACGACCTGTCATAACCGCACAACACTAAATCACTCCACGAGTGGTGTAGGGGTAGAAAGTCCCGGTAAAAAACATAGGTCCACATGGATTATGAATGTGTTTATGTCTTTTATGAATATAAATGACTAGAATCTTGTGATCACTTATAGCATCCATTTTATTTTGGATTTAGCAGACGGTAAGTTCCGGTGCATGTCTAAAGTGGTTAGGGGTCGTTTTGACTGGGTGGAAAAAGCGGGGGCGCTGTTCACGAGCCCGTAGCGAAAAATTTTATCGAAAAATGTAAAATTAATTGAAGGTTATTTGAAAGATAAAGGCACGGGCTACATCTTGATATTAACTGAAACTTGTCACGCCAGTATGAAAAAGCTCCGATAAGATGCAGAGGAGGTTTTCAGGATATCCCACAATGCATTATTCTGATACACTGATTGTACAATATGCCTGCAAATCCAATTCAACTCCTATACTTATGTACAGGTTACTGAGGTTTTTGAGGTGTCAGCAATGTGGGTAAACACTGGGCTAGTGTGAAAAGAAACACATCCCTAGAAAGATATGAATGAGTACTATTCAATGGAATTCTCAAATTCCTAATAGCCCCTTGTCCAGAAAACCATTATTGCCTATTATATATCAGTGTATCAGAATAATGCATTGTGGGATATCCTGAATACCACCTCTGGATAAGATGGGCTAAAATGCATTAGTTTCAATGGGGAAGTTATTTAGTGTTGTGCGCCCTCATTGACTGGTTGCAATCACGTTGCTGAAGTTCAGCTTAGGTGCTACCGATCATTGCTGAAGTAAGGATCGAAGAGCATAAAATGTTCCTACGACCACATTTCTGCAGATACTGTCAACTGTCGTTTTCACATTTTGAACGTTTTAGAGACCATGTAAAACGACATGAAGCATTGCACAACCTGTACAGGAGAGGTAAGCTTAAGCTTACTTGGTCATTTATATACCGACCTAAAACTGGACAAAAACAAACTGACTCGGAGAAACCATACTATTGCAGTAATAGCGACACATCCTTATCTCAGGAAAGTAGCCGGGCTATCAACGAGAGCACATTCACTAAAGAGAAACCATATAAATGCAATTATTGTGACAAATGTTTCATAGAGATAAAATATAGGAACACTCACGAAAGGATACATACTAAAGAGAAACCGTTAAAATGTAATTACTGCGACAAACGCTTCTGGAATAAAAGTACCATGACAACTCATGAGAGGAAACATACTAAGGAGAAACCATATAAATGCAATTATTGTGACAAATATTTTGCAGCGAGAAGGTATAAGAAAAATCACGAGAGGATACATACTAAAGAGAAACTATATAAATGTAAATATTGCGACAAATGTTTCTCAGCGACAAGTAATAAGATAAAACACGAGAGAATACACACTAAGGTGAAACCACATCAGTGCAATTATTGCGGCAAAGGTTTCGCAGCAAAGAGTAATAGAATAGAGCATGAGCGAACTCATACTAAAGAGAAACCGTATAAATGTAAATATTGCAACAAATGCTTTGCACGGTCAGGAGGTAGGAATTCTCACGAGTTGGTACATACAAAATGGTTACTTCCACCGTAATAATAGCGACCAATGTTTATCAGCAATAAGTAACAGGATAAACTATGAAAGATTATATACTAAAGAGAAAACATAATTATATACTAAAGAGAAACCATGTAAATGTATCAATTTTCACGACTTGTTCCACTCAGGTATGACTGGTCATGAGATATTGGAATAATTCCTCATTAAAAATAGCTTCTATAGGATAATAGTAAGTATTAGAATCATTATGCATTTTTCAAATTCAAAATGGTCGCCAAATAGATTTTTATGAAAATCGACCGAAGCAAATCTGTTTTGTGTCTAATAATTCTACTTGAGTTAGTTTAATCTGTGTTATAATGATACCTTATTTCGTGACCATCACTGATGCGTATCAACCAACTATTAAATTCATCTCATGAAAATAATGCCTGATATTTTCAACAATTTTACAAATTAGAAGTAGCCTAGAATTATTCTTTGTTCAGGGGTAACGTACCATTTAATACTACTTAAGTGAACATTTTGTCTCGTAAACAAATCCATTGTCTATTGTAAACCTTAAGAAGATTACAAAAAACGAATTCACAGTTAGTTCCACACAATATGCTTACATGGACTGGTGAACGGAATGAAAAGGAATTACGATTTATAAATATGCTAATTTTACAAAAGCTGAGAAAATAATTTGTTTACAATTTTTTACAACATATTCGAACTCGGTGTCATACTTAAGGAGGGAAATTCTTTAAGGGAGAGAGCTAGATTCCTACTGGAAGGAAGAGAAGTCTGCATATGGGTCTTATTAAAAAGGCAATGCCTATTTACAACAAACACATGAAATCGTAAGTAGTAAGTAGAAAGAAACATGTCGGACTATTATACCAGACGACTCATCCGATTTATTACTAAGTGGCCCAAAAAATTACAAGCTCGGCCGAATTTTACAATATCGTCCCAAGAGTACTAGGTACTCAAGAATAGTAATTCTAAGTGAATTTTGAAAATATTTCAAGACATTTTAAGTGCATAAAAGTATATAAATTTGGAAGGCTTATATTACAAGGATACCAAATATACAAATTACATTATACGGGTGTGTGAAAATTATACAGGATGTAACCTAAAAAAATGTGTGTTGATTTTACTCTCTTGGTACACCTCTTTTACCAACATAAATTAAAATGGGTGTGGATTTATAATGATAAAACAGGGCTCTCAATAACACAACGGAACTATCCACTGGTGATTTCTTTATATGTTTTACTAAAGGTAAGACATTGCTTGAGACACAAGTATCATTCAAGTTTCTGCAGTGTAAAAAATAACAAGATTTTTTAAACGGGCAGCAGGCCGCAAATTATGCCTTCATTTTACATGCGTAAGTTTTACAAGGAATTTCCCGTAATTTTTTCGGCCAATGGAAATATACGGGTTAATACCTGTTAATTTACTGACATTTTCCCGTAAATAATCCCGTAGTCGGAAAAATACCGGGGAAGTTCCGTAAATTATTAACAAAAAGTGACACCACAGAAAATATATAATAAACATATATACCCCTTAATTTGCACACTGCCTAACGTGTACGTATGTTTTAACATAACTGTTAAACAATAAATCCGTAAACTACGGGAAAAATACCGGCAGCAAATTTTTTTTCCGAAAAGACAATAAAATTGCCCTTATAATGGTACCACAGTACAATGTACCTGTGTCTAACTTCTGGAATAAAACTACATAAGAAAAAGTAACAATAATTACTAAAAACACGAGAACCAACACCGATACTAACTAAAGAGAAACCTTATAAATTATTAATGAAATAATTGGGACAAACATTATTAGAATATCAACAAATCATTGTTGTTATTCATTACGTTCACTACGTGTACAAAACTTGTCATGTAAACCTTGAACATTGTTGAAAATAGTTGTGGAAATACCGTGATAAAGAAAAACATTATCCTCGTCAAAATAATATTAAATAATTACCTATACCATTATTTTTTGGCATGAATAGATATGTTTGTTTCTCATTAAAATGCGTGAGAAAATGTTTCTTGTAGGATTTCAACTTATGGGTTCTTTTGAAAGATGTAATTGTTCACAATGTTTAGTGTACAAGTGAATGGGCACTTCCTTCACCGTCACTTCCTCTATCATCTCCCCCGTTGACTTGGTTCACGATTTTAACCATTTCTCATAATATTTGTTCAATTGTCTTGGGAGTTGTTGCACTTAAATGACAATTGCCCAGATAATGGTACCTGTATCTTACTTGTGGAATAAAACTGCATGAGAAAAGAAACAATATTAACATTATATGGTTTCTCTTTAGTATTGGTGTTGGTTCTTGTGTTTTTGAGTAACTGCCCTCTAAATGCAAAAAGAGTGAAACATCGAGTGAATCCCAATTCACTCGAAAAGAGTGTAAACTACTCTTTAAAGAGTTAAATGGAGGACAATAAATTTTCGAGTGGTGTTCACTTTCACTCTTTTGGAAGTGAAAGTTTAGTTATTTCTCTCTTTTTCGAGTGGATTGACTAGCGCATGCACCTGTTTCTGAGTGGTTTACCTTCTTTTTCAGGTGAATTGGGATTCACTCGTTTTTTCACTCTTTTCACATTTGTCAAACACGAGAACCAACACCAATACTAAAGAGAAACCATATAATGTTAATTAAATAATTACGACAAACATTATATTAGAATTTTTCCCAAACCTATGCCTATTACATCAAAAAGTACAATTTGTCGGCAAACCTGATTCTAGGCTACGGCAGTTTGAAGTTGAAAATGAGTGAAAAATGGTCGGGAGTCGATTTTTAGATATCGTGAAAATGAGCTCCTTGAAGTATATATTTTCAATAAATGAACTTGTTTTATGAAAAAAAAACCCACCACTCGTAATTTTTGTTTAGTTGTTTGTAACCAAGTCTGATCCAGTCAGATTGAGTTTAAAATTGTCATGAATTTCTAACGCGTTTTTTTTTAAATTTTATCCGTCAATGTTGTCATTCTTTGTTTTGCCATAGCTCGGTAATCGAATGTCCGATGCCTTTAATTTTGGTATCATTTTAAAGCCGAATTAAACAAGCTTTCCAGTCATATCAAAAACCAAATTTTGACTTTGGACCCAACATGTACCTTTTGATGTAAGGCGTCACACATGAAATAAACTCACATCAACAGGTCTGCCATCGTCCACGCCAAAAGAAGATTTAGGACCTTCCAATCATGCATTGCTTCCAATGGGACTTTTTGTACAGATTTTAATGAGAGGGTTTAGGGATAAAACATATCTGAAATGCAACTTTTAGATGAGGTCTACTAATTTTACTATGTTTCATCCCTAAACCCTCTCATCAAAATCTGTAAAAAAATCCCATTGGAAGCAAGGCATGGTGGGAAGATCCTGATGTCTTCTTTTGTCCACGCCCATCGCACTATGGGTTTTCAACCATGTCAACAGAAAGGCATATTGGAAAGCGTTTATCTCGGTTTTACCTTTTTATCCACGAAAAACTTTGACAGACTATAACTTGATTTGTGGATGTCAAATTAAATTCATGGAGGAATCATTTTGGCATGTGTTAAAAGAAGGAAATGACTAGACCGGGGATCGACTTTACCGCTGGTTTGAGATGGACGGTTACATATATGACTGGAACAAACTACCAGTTAATCAGTTAAAAAGCACTTGACTGATGTAGCCCTGCGCGAGGTCGCTGACGACTTTTTACAAAATGTTAATGTAGACTTATTTCCCCTGTCTGTCTTTTCATTAGAAAACGTTTGTTTATGCATCCCTTTGCCGTCGTTTTTGTTTGTCTGTTTTGTTTCGGGATCCCATTGGAATAAGACTGCATTTGTAGCCAGTCTTTTACGGGCCATCCTGGCTATCAATAGTTTACTGTCTTTGGGATTTTGTACAATTATTGATTCTTTGTATGTCTTTTATATTTCTTTGTACTGTTTTGTTGAAATGCTGATTAAAACTAAACTAAACTAAATTCTAACTATACTCTATAAACCTTGAAGTATGCAACAAGCAATAAGACTCTGTTACAAGACCCACAGCATATCATTTGAATTCTACAACATTGTGAACTGGTGGTTTTGTATTGTGTAAGAGCCTAGTATTGATTGATCAGGATTGATTAAGACCAAATCACTACGTATAAATATTTTTTTACATGAATTGTTCATGATTTTATTATTATTTTGGGTTAATTTTATTGCTAACACATGGACTAACATTAAATATAAGTTCATTTGAATATTCAGTCAAATTTGGCAAGTTGTTATGATTCGAAAAGTGAGGACTAATTTATTTCCGTGTATGGTCATATCGGGGTTTTGTGCGTTAATCGGCTGCTTGTTGCATACTTCAAGGTTTATAGAGTATATATGCTCTATGTTTGTACATTTGATAGTAGTTCATCAATCTGCTTCCTTTTTATAGCTGAATATTCATCGACTTTCCTTAGTAAATCAGTACAAATTTTGCTTGAATCAGCTCTTTGTAGTTGTATCATCATACGACTGATTGTTTTCTCTTTATCAACATTACCTGTTTGCTTAGTGCCATTAGCTATGCATCTTTCCGCAACTTCTTGCTGCATTTGACGAAATGCTTTTAAATCTGTTGTAAACTTGTCTCCTCCTTTAGAAACCTTTTCCCACAATGTCATATTGAAATAGTTGTAGATTTTTACATCTTGAGAAACATATTGCGCAATACGACTTTGTAGAAAATCACTCAGAGGAATTCGATAAATATCCTTACGGATATGGTGAGATACGAATAGAATGTCTTCTAAACTCCAGCAAAGAAGGTTTTTCAAAAGCACCAATGATTCGTCAAGGTGTTCCATGATCATTATGAGCCCAAACTCCTTCTTGACCTTACGTACCATTTGGTGTACAGTTAAATCAGGCATGTTAAAATATGCCTTCATTCTATTACCGGGAAAGATCATTTTATAATCGGGGTTTCCAAAGAATACTTGTAGAGGATTTTCAGTGGAATTGACTTTAATCTTGAGTTTGTTGGGAATGCCAAAGAAAACAAAAGCGGATTCGAAATGTTTGACTGGTTCGCGCAGAGTAGTTATGAAGATAGCATCGGGGATTACTTCCAACCTCTGTGCTCTATCGTAGTAGCCATGATTAGTCATCATGTCAAAACCAAACCAATTTGATAAATCAACCAATTCCTTGTATCTGTAGATAGAATCTGACAGGGGATAGGTGAAAGCATATTCTGATACCTTGTTTGTAGCAAACGTGTATGGCAAGCCAAAAGGGTCATTACGTATTGCCACAACGCGTTGTTTTTGAAAGCAACGCGTTGCTTAATAAAACCAACGCGTTGCTTTCTGACATAATACAGTGACCAATTACGTCCTGGCTTTCATGCACTTAGTGAATAGCTCATGCCACGTGCTACCAATACAATTGAGCAGGAAGTCAAGGACAGGGCCGTGTACATTTCATACATTAACTGAGGCATCATGAGTATTTTACAGTACTACAGACCTGTCAGACCTGTATAAGCTTAAGTTAAAGCATGAGGAGAAGAGTGTGAATACAACTTAATCTTGATAATGAAAGGCACTGAGAAGTTTGCAGTGATATGATCATATACATTATATACGGCGATATTTTGCCGTTACATCAGTCCTTGTCATTTGTTTTCTCAACGACAATTAATACTCAAACATTATTAGGAAATACTTATCATTAAAGAAAGATTAATGGAATAATAATTTACAATTTAAATAACAAATAAAACACGACCTGTAGACCTGTTCAAATCTTGAAAATCCTTTTAAATATTCCGTCGTCATCATAACCTAAACCCTCAAGAAGGTAAACTGTGATTGGTAACTTGGTTCTAGGAAAAATAGAGAAAACAACGCGTTGCTTTAGAAAACAACGCGTTGTATTATCAACCGGATAAACAACGCGTTGCTTAGACGTACAATATCTCAGATTCTATTGGTTAAATAAGCAACGCGTTGCTTTCAAAAACAACGCGTTGTGGCAATACGTAATGACCCTTTTGGCTTGCCATAAACGTGAGGTTATGATTAATGCCGTAGCGATCTATTATCGAAGCAACAGTGTCGCTGGCTGTTTTTGGAATCTTGATGAATACAACTTTGGTTTTGGGTTTACATGTGCTCATGGTATTGTTCAGGCCCGTAGCCAGGATTTTTTCAAGGGGGGTGCGGATTTTCAAAAAGTGGACCTTTTGGAGGGAAAATTTTCGTTTTGGTCGACCCTAAACTAATTTTAGTGGTGTTGACAAAGTAACAAGCAACAAAAAAAAAAGGTTTTCAGTAGTTTTCTAAGCATTTAGTGTAGTATTTTATTAAAAAAACGACCTACATTTCTGTGTTTTGGTGTTTTAGGTGTTCTTTTGGTGGACATTTAGGGCATTTTTGTGGACCTTTTTGGTAGGTTGTCAAATTTGGGGGTGTGCGACGCCCCCACCGCACTCCCCCTGGCTACGGGCTTGGTATTGTTGGTCCTCGGTGTTGTCGTCCTTAAAATTTGGATGGCGTATTATACACAATAATCATGATGGTATATAATTCCCTTAAACGATGAGAATCGCTTATATGGGGAAAATATAATCTGGTAACATTTTGGAATTGTGCTTGTAGAGATATATACTAGTAATTTGGTTGTCTGGATGGGGTACACGTTCCTAGACCGACACTTCGCAAGTACGACACGGCGCTAGTCAGAAAACGAAATACACGGCGGGAGGGGGTTAATTATAAATGTAAATTGACATTTTTCTGGATATTAAAAATGTTTTGTCTTTTTATAAAATGGTCTATCAGCTAGAGTATCTTACCTCAAGTTTGTCTCCTTTGTTGTCTGTGGAAACTGAAGTTGATCAGCAAGAGGCGATACATATTTAAGTTTTAATGTCAGAATGACAACGCAGAGAGAAAAAAGACAGATGACGAGACAAAGACATCTTTTTCGAGATCCTTTTGGGTAACTTCTAGCTAATATCTGTAATGAGCCCATAATGATTTCAATTTTATCTGTATTTTGCGGGGTATTTTGCCGTCTGCTTTTGATAACCGACCTGGCGTAGTGTTCTGTTACTAGCTATTGTTAATGTAAAACAAAACAAGAATAGTCCTTAAAAAGGACAAACTCACGTTACCCCGGAGTCATGGTCAAGATTACACTGTGTACCAAATGCTCAATAATTATGCT
>JXSR01S001192.1:141291-152410 GCA_000969725.1 Ophiothrix spiculata | reverse complement strand
TACTGCCGACACTGTTACTATAATACTTGTATGCATTTAAGTCATTGTATGTTTTGAATCTTGCTGCTTTTAGGTTCAACCCAATGTAGGCATTCTTTCGTTGGGTACTGGTAATGACTTGGCTCGAGTACTAGGATGGGGAGATGGATTCAATACTGCCGACACTGTTACTATAATACTTGCATGCATTTAAGTCATTGTATGTTTTGAATATTGTTGCTTTTAGGTTCAACCCAATGTAGGCATTCTTCCGTTGGGTACTGGTAATGACTTAGCTCGAGTACTAGGATGGGAGATGGACTCAATACTGTTACTATAATACTTGTATGCATTTAAGTCATTGTATGTTTTGAATCTTGTTGCTTTTAGGTTCAACCCAATGTAGGCATTCCTCCGTTGGGTACTGGTAATGACTTAGCTCGAGTACTAGGATGGGAGATGGACTCAATACTGCCGACACTGTTACTATAATACTTGCATGCATTTAAGTCATTGTATCTTTTCAATCTTGTTGCTTTTAGGTTCAACCCAATGTAGGCATTCTACCGTTGGGTACTGGTAATGACTTAGCTCGAGTACTAGGATGGGGAGACGGGTTCAATGCAGGTGATGATGTGCAGGAATATTTAGATGATATCATAAAAGCCAAAGTGTCCCCTTTAGACAGGTAATATGCTAAGTGTTTTTTTCTGTACATTGTGCATTCACTTATGCTGGTTCCCATGCACCTTTGGTTTTCACACTCACCACATGCACTCCACAAACCAAAGACGCAGGTACAGGCAAATCAATCTCAATCATTCATTGGCTTGTGCTCTGCGCCGTGTGCGTGAAAAGTTGTTATTGGCGCGATCTTACGGTTCATCCTTCATGTAAGACATCATGAACTTAGTCTAGCATGAAATCTGTTGTTAACACATGTATTGATTATTTAGTGATAAGTCTTTTGAAGCAGTCTAGCTCATGAATATCTTACACGAAGGAAACACCGATCTTACGCGTGCCTGCAACGCGCGAATGTTTGCACGACGCTCGTTATCGCGTGCACAAACGCATAGTGTCACGCGAGCGTGTAACATCACAGGCGCAAGTAAACAACAACTTCTTTACCAATGCATTGAACTAACGCGTAAGTACAATGTATTTGGATACAGTTAGTGTCAGGCTGAGATGAGGCATGACACTAGTCTCGATTGTGACTAATTATGGGTAGCCAGGCTGCCTGTACCTACGGTCTTGGATGGACTGAGCAGATAGCGAACTGGTAAAGATCGAGGGAACCAGCGTAGCATTCACTGTGATTTCAGCAATGCACATTGCTTGAGGCGAATTAGATGAATAATGCGATGAATAACCTGTATCATGGTTATTTTGTTTTCAACAACTCACTGTTCTCTTTATACAGGAGAGTATCGTTGTTGATTTGTGATGAATCAACAGTTGATATTCAAATCAGCGCGTCACGCACGGCACAGTGTTTACGAAAGTGTGTTTACGCAGTACACAATAGTCAGCGTACTGCTCGTTGCGCGGCTTGGCAAATATAGTACGTGCAAATGCTTTGGAAAAATTGATAACGTCAAAGCAAGTGCAGCAAACATTCGCAAACTAGCACTTAGCTTCAGATATGCTAAATATATTTTCATGAAGATGAGTAGGCCTATCTGTGAAAACATTTAGAATTTAATTCATACGTTTTCAGGAAGATTATCGTTGTTTAAAGGTATTCAAACACGCCACAGAGTTGTTCATCTCGAATCAACAACTCTGCATCCGATGCGTCGGCGTATTTTTATCATGCTCGGTTGGATAAAGCCTCCCTCGCGCGATAAAAATATGCAGACGTATGGATGCATCGTTGTTGATTCGCGATGAACAACTCTGTGGCGTTTTTGAATACTTAATTAAGTGCTTTATTGATTGATAATCATAAGGAACCATGAGTCTTGCTAAAGTCAAAGTGTATCATGCATTATTCTAATATTATTAGCTATCCCTTGTTTGTTCATGCAGTATGGAAAATATCACCGGTACGACCTCAAACCAGTGATATTGTCCATATTGTATGAGAACAAACAGGGGTAACAAATTTATCATTTAGTATACATAGATTTCCAAAGGTAAAAGCTTTAAGAAGTGCTAGAAAATCAATTTCATTTTCATATATTATAGGATAATATTCAGGGCTCAAAATAACCTAAGGCATTAAGGCAATTTGCCGTGGGTGCCCCTACCATATCAGTTCGGTGGAACTCACAATTCGGATACGTATCTGAATTTGGAAACCCACATATCAAAATTCTGATACACGTATCAGAATAAGGATATGGAGGGGTATCCGAATTCTGATACGGCTGTTGTTGTGCAGGTAACGAATCGATAGCGTAAGCTGGTAAGTACATGAAGAAATTTTTTCTTGCATCTACGATAAATGTATCTTTGAAAATGCCATTTCCATCTGTGCAATTCTAGCAGAACAGCTTCGAAACATGTCCTGATCACAGAAAGCAAAGTAATTTGGCCAAAACTTTGTTAGAATTAGATGACAGATGATGATTATGTTATTGACCTTAGTACATACCGCTATGGTGGGCGGAAAAGCTGAATATTCATTTCAGCTGATATCCCATTTCAGCTGTTTTTAATCAAAATTTAGATCGGGTATCAGAATTTTGATACGGGTTATCTAAATTCAGATACGTATCCGAATTGTGAGTTCCGCCGAACTGATTTGCCTCGGTGGCCTACAAAACTGAATACAGCTTTAACATATAATGCCTTGGTGCCCTTTTAAAATTTGCTAAAATTGCCTGCCTGCCCGAAAACTTTATTTTGGGCCCTGTTGTTTATGAACATTGCAATCAATTTTACACAGTTTTGTACTTTACAGAGCAGCTATTTGCATCGTTTCTATAAGCAAGACGCACTGCACTGTGTTGCAATGAAACTCGCATGCAGGCATAACTGTATACTGTGTGGTTCAACTGTGCGAATAATAGTGATACAAGTAAGACTTGTAAAAAGATTATACATGATATGGGAAATATCATATAGGCAATATGAGAAGTGGAAACAAGATACAGCAATACAAAAATATATTTATTAGGTATTATCCATTGAAATTGCTTCTTTTTTTGTCTACTGAATGATAAATTTCTTGACTCGTTTTGATTCCAGATGGACTGTGTCAGTCAAACATGTTCCAAGATTTAGAATACCTAGAAGGCCAAAGGTAACGTATCAAGCAAAGTATATATTGAATATTACAATTATCATCATTCGTTACAAAGAAACAATTTTTTAAAAAGGGATGTAACTTCAACATCAATTAAAAGCATACATTATATGAGATCTTTTGATTGTCTACAGCAAGGGTTTAGCCAGGATTTGAAAGTAGGGCGTCCAAATTCGCGGCCGGGCGAACAGACTGACTTTAATCAAGACATTGTGATGTCAGCATGATTAATATTCATACTTGACAAAGCAGACGATGATTAAGTAATACCAACATGGCGACCTTTACGAACACACATCGCTGTATGAAGCCCATTTTGAAGTCCACAAAGTACATAAATTGATCAGATTTTATGATGATGATGATTATTGACGATACATTCTAATGTTCAACATTGAATTTCATATCGCAAAACGCATTTTTGGACGGCCTTTCGCATTTTACAGGGCTTCCATTTTCGTGATCAGCCGTCCAAATGATGATAGACGGCTCTCTGGCTAAACCCTTGGTCTACAGCTACTTGTGTGGACCTGGAACTGATGATATATCCATCAGAATTGATGTAAACATCTTGAAAATATAAAATAACTTCAACTTTCGTCATGTAAAAAGTCTTAAAAGTTCTTGATAATTTGATCCCAAACGGGCTGATTTACCAAGAACTTTAAGACATTTCTTGTGACCGTTGTTTTGTATACCACATGTTTACATAATTTCCAGCGAATATATCATCAGTGCCAGTCCCACACAAGTAGCTGAAGATGATAGATGTGGTCTATCAAAAGATTTCGTACAAGATGTTTTGTAAGTGATGTTGAAATTTCATTCGTCTTTAATGATCACTACCAGTACGTATGCGTCTATTTCATTGACAAATAAATCTTTATTCAAGTCCCTATTTTTGCTAATTGGCCCAAAAGAAGATACCAGGATCTTTCCATCATGCCTTGCTTGCGGTGGAATTTTTGTATGGGCTGTAATGAGAGAGTTTAGTGACGAAACATAGCATAATTAGCAGACCTCATCTCAATTTTGCATTTCAGCTTTTTCTTTCATTTTCTGCACATTTTGTCAATATATTTTTCAGCTTTTTTATCATCGGACTCTCACAAATATGAAAGATAATATTTTTTTTACAATTATTGTACAGGTGCTTACCATGAACAACTATGTATCGGTTGGTTGCGATGCACTCTTGACCCTCAACTTTCACCGGCAGCGTAAGAGCAATCCAACGTGGTTCTCTAACCGTATGTTTAACAAGGCTTGGTATCTCATCTTTGGTGCTAAGGATATGGTGGAACAAGAATGCAAGTATCTACACAAAAAAGTACTGGTATGTTGAAAGATGAAAACTGTTTAGGAAACAAATTTATACTGACTTGATATGATCTCTGGTTAAAACTATAATAATAATAATAATAAAAACCATGCTTTTAAAGCGCCTTACATCAAAATCTCTAAGCGCGTGAACAAAAACAAAACATACAGTAAAAACAATAAAATACAACAAACAGAAACCAAAATTAGAAAGCTAATTTAAACAAATGAGTCTTTAAAGATGATTTGAAATTTGTAAGAGTTAGAGAGTTCTTAACATGTAAAGGTAATAAGTCATTCCATAATTTAGAAGCAGCAATGGAGAAAGATCTTTGACCATACTGTGTTGATGTGATAGACGTAATTTCATTTCATTTCATTTCATTTCATTTATTTGTTTCATCTCATCATACACAAGAAATACATATATAAGTATCATAATGTACAAAATATTAAAGATATATATCTAATTTTGTATAACAATATACATATGAGTATAATAAAAGACGATCCATACAAGTATATGAGAGACATGGATGCCTCCGAAAACGCTAGGCGTGTGGGCGGAGGCCCCCACATTACAAAATTAGAACAAAATATATTTGGTATAGCTGGAATCATGCTGTAAGTTGCATACATAGAGGTAGACAGAATTACAACAGAAAACAACACAAAAACAAAATAACAAACACAAAAAGTAACCTTAAAACCTCATTATGAATAGAGAAGCATAAATCAAATAATGCATGCGTGAGGGTGGTGGGTTACACAGACGTGTATCTCATGAATTATAATGTATGTAGTTTATTAAGGTATCAGAAAAAGAATGTGCACTAACTCACTTTTATTCCTTGAGAAGTTCATGAAGATAAATTGGTCCCATGCCATGAAGACATTTATATGTGAGAAGCAAAATTTAATGGGGAGCCAGTGTAGCTCATGGAGAATTGGAGTTATGTGATCATATTTATGTGGTAGTGAAACTAATCTTGCTGCTGAGTTTTGAATTCTTTGAAGTTTTGTGATATCTGCATCAGGAAGAGCATACAATAGACTGTTACATTGATCACCATGACATGTGATGAAAGCATGAACCAGCATTTCAGTGCATTTTTTTATCAAGATATTTTCTTATTTGACATATTCTGTAAAGCGCGAATGAAGCAGAGCGGCAAATATTATTGACAAAAGTATCCATCTTTAAATCGCTTTGAACTATTACACCAAGATTACGAGCACTCTTCACAGGTTCAATTGATGAATTACATATTCGCACACATGGTCCTGAAGTGACTTAACTTGCTATTTTACCAAGAGGCGCAGCATTGAGGTTATCCACTACTGCTAAGTATGCTTGCTCATATCAGAATATACTAATATAAGGACATCAACTGTAAATAGTCTTTCAAATCTGTGTTTAGTCTGTAAAGCCATAAATAGTCCTATACAAAAAGAGGTTTTCTACAGGTTGGTAAACTTTTTGAAATCATTTGATCGGTATCAAACCGATCAACTCTCTTACATTAATAAATGTAGTACATAAATATTTTTAACAATGGATGGCTTTAGACATAGATTTACATCAGTATGGCCTTTCAAAAAAAATCACCTTGTTTAGGCTTTCGCCAAGGAAACCCTACTTGGTACATGGTACCAAGTAAGCTAAAGGAAGCTTATCTTCAACAGGGCTCCAAGATGTTTTAAAAATTCAGTTTTGAATGCAGAAGGAAGATGGGAGTGCCCAGAGAAAAACCTGCAAAAGCGAGCATGGACTGAAAACCAAATGCACATAAAGCGCCAGGCGCGGTACTCAAACTCGGGACCTCATTGGTGCAAGGCGAGGGAAGTACTGTTGCGCCAATCCGCTCCCCCTGCGCCAACCCGCTCCCCCATAAATAAATAAAGACAATGCAATTTAGATATGAACTCAACTTTGAATCGTCACTTTTTCTTTTGTATTCTACAGCTTGAATTGGATGGAGTTCAGATTGATTTACCGGAATTAGAAGGCATAGTAATTCTAAACATAGCTAACTGGGGAGGCGCTGGTCTTCAGCTATGGAAAGGCAAAGATGCGGAAGGCAGTTACCCACCAACAAGGTATGTATCCAACTCTTAGTGTTTTCGTGTTGTAAAATTGGAAGACCTTTAAGTAATTCTGAACATTATAAGTTTGGAGAGATACTGGTCTTAAACAATGGAAGGGCAAAGACACAGAAGGCATTTATCTACTGGTACAAGGTAGGGATTGATGTCTTAGTACTGGCAGGACAGGGTTGTCACCAGGCAACTTTTAGTGCTGGGTAAATTTTTTGTGAAACAGTAAGAAAATAGAAATTTTGATAATAATTGTTCATTTTTCTGTTGATTCTTCATTGATTTTGCAACTTTATAGGCTTGAGTCCCGTGTATTTTGACTCAAAATCAATCTGAGTGCCGGGTTGAAATTAAGAGTGCTGGGTGGTCCCGCCCACCATTGCCCGGTGTAGTGACAACCCTGAGTACTGGTTGTCAGCTGTTAGTTCAAAAATCTACAGTGATTCCCAATGTCATGACACTGAGAATTTGAGGAACTGCTTGTCGTGGACTATGAGAAGGAAAATGATGCTTGTAAGATCATTCTCATTGAGCTTCATTTTTTCCCGAATTGCATCCATTTTGAAAGGGATGCACTGCATCCTAAATGACCACCAAGACTTATTATATCATGATTGCAGTGATTTGAACCGTGCAAAAATTATTTTCCATTGCACGGCATGAAACAAACCTGTGTGATATCATGATATAAAACAAATATTGAATGCCTTTGCACATGCAATAGTACAAAATATATATCATTCGGTCAAATTTGGACTGATCCATTTCACTCGGCTACGCCTCGTGGAATAGAAAAGTCCAAATTTGACCTCATTATATATTTTGTATACTATTGCACTCTCAGGCATTCAATATTTGTATACTATGCACTAATAATATGCAGACACTTGTTCCAGTCACCTACAATAGAAATGAGTGAATAGAACTTGGTTGTTTTTTCAAGTTCCAGAGCACTTCTAGCTGGGCAATGGATTTGGCCATTCTCCTCGTGAGTAGCCAATATTTGTATATATAAAGATTTGATGTATATTTAAATTCTTTCTTCTCAGTCACAATGATGGTCAAGTAGAAGTAGTAGGACTATACTCATCTTTCCACATGGCTAGGTTACAAGGTGGCCTGTCTGACCCTGTCAGGCTAGGACAAGCTAAGACAGTCAAGGTAGGAACAGATAAGGCCAAAAAAAAGGTTTGTCTCAAAGCTGATGAGTGATTTGAAAAGTAATGTGAAATGCGTTTTTTTTTCCAAAACTATATTCGGCCATCCAAAATTACATTTTTTTCTGTCCTCCATGACTGTCACGAGTATCGTACTGATCACGCAAGCAAATCAACAACAAAATACACAATAAATACAACACAATACACAATAAATACAACACAAAGTCGATGATATAAACAAGCGAGCCCGTTAAAGTTCACTGTAGTAAAATTTGTAGTAACGCACACTCAATGTCGACACAAGAACACAATTTCTGCAAAGGACGAATAGATGACAAGCTGCAGTTGCAATCTTTCTCATACGGGCTTGCCGCAAGATTTTGGATGTATCAAAGTTGAAATATTAATTCGTTTAGGTTGAGAAAAAAAATCAAATTTGCTCCAATTTTTTTTGGAAAATATAAAAAAAAAAATCTTGAAATATAAAAAATCTTCGTATTACTGTTTTTTCAAAATCACCCGATTTTACAAATGAACGTGTCAGCTTGGAGACAAACCTTTTTTTTTTTGGCCTAAGGTAGCAAGTCTCTAGGATATGTACAGGGTCCGTCAAAATAAAGTTGACCAAGATTCACATAAGAGATGAATGATTGATTCTCAAAAGTTTTGTGAAACACTTTGTGAATGTGTAAACTTATTATCTAAAGAGAATGAAAGAAATTGGTAATTTGTTAGAGGAGTTCCGGGGGAGGGGGGTACTCAAAAAACATTTGGTAGGTATGTGAGATCCGCGATATCCAACATAGGGTCTTGCTGAACGGACTTTTGGTAAAAAATAGGGTCTATGGAACTAAATTTTCCCGAATTGAGGTCTCAGGAACTGTTTTTTTCCCGTAAAAATGTGACGATTTGAGCTGAAAATCGCTCAAAATTAGCTTGAAAACTTGATAAACACACTTTTGAGTCATTTTCTGTGAAAATGGGGTCTTCTGAATTGAAGTAATCTTGAAAAGAGCATCTTGGGGAGCAGAAGAGAAGGCTTGGAAAGGGGGTCTTGATGGCGGCACATACCCATACCTTCGTCAGTAACACCCCCCCCCCCCCCCCCCCCCGGAGGAGACTGTTTTAACAAAGGCTTTGCAAGCTGTCAACAGAACTGATGAGTAAACAAATGACAAATGCAAAGTAAACATTTAATTAAGGTATGTGATTGATGGAAAATAACTTACTTTTCTGATAACTAAATAAATGAAATTTAAACATTAGATAATATGATATGGACCAATAAAGAGAAAAGCTGTTATTGAATCGGATCTTTAACTTACTTAAACAAGGGTTTCTATGTGTCAGTTTCATACACAAATCTCAGTCAATGGTATGTGCTGTAACCAGTATTCAACATATTTGATACAAATTAGTGATAATTTTACTGGAATTCAAACATATGGTGCCTTCTGATAAATCTGCACAAGGCTCTTTGTAGGTGCACCCATATTGCAAACATACAGGTTTCATACCTGTTAAGTCTCCCGATTTTGGCGGGAGTCTCCCGATTTTAGGCAGCCCTCCCGATCGGGAGACCATGTCTCCCACTTTTTAAAAAAATCTCCCGATATCTCCCGCATTGAAAAAAATTCTACTGCGATGTTCCTCTAGCATGTATTTCACACCGCGCACATGGTACATTTTGTTAAGAGATTGAAAATGAGATCGTTTTTGTGAGTCGTATGTGCGCTTTAGAGACCCTTTTTGTCCCTTTTCAGTTTTCAGAAGCTACGAACATTTTTTGGGTGTACCTTTTGGGCCTCATATGTCAGTTGCTCGTTAACGCTACTCATAAATGTAAGTGATTACAGAAGTCTCCCTCATCAGAATTTGAAAATGTTGACAGGTATGAGGGTTTCAGAGGTCCAAAGGTTTGCAGTATAAACTAAAAAGCACATTCATAATGTTAAGTGCACAGGGCCATTGAGAACATACAGGACAGAGCTCAAAATTGCATCAGTGTCAGCCAAATGAAGGGCAGGACATTAGTAACATGTGAATGCACAGCTTAAAGGGACTAGCCTAGATTCCAATTAGAATTAAAGACTTATGAAAAAGCTCTAAATAAAGCTTAAAAGTGTAGTAAAATCCATAAAAGTACAATGGGTCAAATTGAGAGAGAATTAATTTGCAATATATCATTCTGTGATGGTGGTGTGTCTATCCTGTATTTTCTAAATCCTAAATTTATACAGGAGATGGATTTACCAGATAAAAGATCAAACAAAGCTCCTGGAGATAATTTAATACATATTAAAAGAGAAACAATTTCATCAAAAATAATTTGTTTACCATCACAGTTATAGAAACAAGATCTTTTGAAAATTTGAAACTAGAAACATTGGTGATTTTAGTTCTAGAAAAGCAGCAAAATTTAGTTCTGATTGACAATGCCAAACCACCATCAAAGCAATGTCAGTTCGGAGGAACTCAAAATTCGGATTTGATCTGAATTTGGATACCCACGTATCAAAATCTATTAAAATTCTGATAAGGAGGGTATCTGAATTCTGATACGCCTGTCGTTGGCGCAGGCAACAAATAGCGCAAGATGGCAAGTACGTGTAGGAAATCTTACTTGCATCTACGATTAATGTTCTTGTGAAAATGTCATTTCCATCTATGTAAATTCCATTGAACAGCTTTGAAACATGTCCACAGAAAGCAACATAATTTGGCAAAACCTTTGTTAGAATTAGATGACAAATGATGATAATGTTATTGACTCTTGACTCAAGCACATATGAAAGAATGGTTTGGGGATTATAACATATACCAGTTGAGGATTCTTATAAGCTAAAAAAATCAATTTTGATAGAGGTGACCTTGAGGGTGAAAAGTGGATCATAAATTGCCCCTTAAAATAATACTTACAAATATTCATATTTTCTATCCATGATTCTCACAGCTTAGCATCAAATCTCGGTTACCTATGCAGATGGATGGCGAACCATGGGAACAAGGCCCTGCAGTAGTCAATGTATCATGCCAAGGACAGGCCCAGATGTTGGCAAAACAGTCGTAGAACCAGTGTGTATTTTGCAGGTACATATCCATGGCCAAATATTGTAAAAATATTTATTGTTAACTTAAAATTATTTAATAATTTATCTAACTTGTGTGTATAAAATATGTTGTTGTTCACATCTCTATATCAAACATCTCAACTTTGACATACCATCATACTCTTTGACCACTAAAACATAGAAGTATTTGAACTATTTTTGGTACGCTGGTATGAAAAAACCCCGGGGGGGGTACT
>JXSR01S001192.1:127264-137745 GCA_000969725.1 Ophiothrix spiculata | reverse complement strand
AAAGAAATAGCGAGACGAGCCATTCAAGATCTGAAAGAGTGATTAACTAAGATCAAGAAATTGAAAGATTCAAGATTAGTACAAGTATGATACAAAAGATCAAGAAAACAAGCAAGCAAGCAAGAACATTTATAAGGTAGGCAAAGGTTTAACAAACATATGTTCATTTTCGAACCAAGGAATTTAAAAAGGGAACTTGGTAGTAGCCAACATCTTGTTATTTAAAAAAAAAGTTAAAAAAAAAATCTTGTTTTTATTCCTCCAGTAATTTTCATTTCAGCTTCAAAGCTAGATGGTTGTAGCGCGGAGCAAAGACCCAAATTATTGCACCCCCACTTGAAAAATACTGTATGTAGAATACTCGGACATTCACCCTCTGTGAGGAAAAATCAAGATGTTGCCATTCCTATTGTATTATATGGCAGTGTTTAAAATGAGTACCAATTCCATCTTTTAGATTCCTTGTGTTTTTAACAGATATTGTTAACATAAGGAAATATCGATCGAATGTAAGTTTTTACTTTATAGCTCTTTTCATGTTATTGCTATTGCAGACTGTTGCCATCAATTAATTTTGTACTCATGTAATCTGACTGAACAAAGTTGAAATCCGATTCAAGATTTCAAAACTTGAACATATTGCATATTGGAATTTAAATTTTTTACATATTTTGTGGAACTGATAAATGTACATGAAAGGCTTTCTATGACCAAGTGGTATAGGGTCCCAATCAGTGTTTCCGCTAAGGCCGTATGGCGCGCCATTGGCGCAGGTGCTGTGAAAATTGGCGCAACTTGTTTCTGAAAATGTGTGAGAAAGATATTTATCTAGCTTTATTGAGCCAATTTTCAGCCACAGCTCTTGATTTTGGCACAAGCACCTTTAAAACTTGCTCGAATTGGTGCAAGCTCAAAAACCTTAGCGGAAACACTGGTCCCAATGATTGCCTAATCATCGGAAAATGAGATTCAGGAGTCAGAATCCACAAATGTATTGTCTGTAAGCAAATTGTTAAGTCTCATGTGCTTCTCTTGACCTTGGTATCCATTAGGAACCTACACTCTCCAATACCAAGATCATTGTTTACAAGGTTTGACGATTAGGGTTTCTGTCGAGACTGATTTTTCATATCGACGTGTCGCAATAATTTGTTGTCGACGTCGACATAATGTCGACATAAAATTTATATCAAAGAGTTTTTTGTGGCAAAAACGACATTGTTTGAGAGCAGACTTACATAATATAGTAATGTACTCGTACGACAATGTAAATGATATAAAATTGATATTTTGTAACTTTTTTGTTGTGAACCAACGTAAAAACTTAAAAATTAGTTGTAATTGAGGAACAACTAATAAGCATTAAATTATTTATGCAACACTTTAAAGCTCAGCTGCCAATAAACTGACAATTAAAAGTAAGTTTTTAAAACAAAAATACTTGCCCAGTTTTGTCGACAAATGATATTGTCGAGATATGCTTTATGTTGACAGAAACCTTATTGACGATAGATCAGCAATATACTAAGACTGATTTGTCTAGCCTGTCTTTTTGAGAAAGAGAGGGCCACTCTTACTTGTGTGAATCAGTCACCATCTTTACCTTTTTTACATTACCTTTCAGAGTGTAATATTTAATCAGTGTAACTTTTACACTTTAAAAAGTGTTTTATTTAACCTTGTGTATATTATGCAAAACAGTCCAAATAATGAGAAGGACCAAGTATGTCTAGATGATAATTGATGTGTGTGTTACCTGGCTTTGAGAGCTGCTAAAGGTACAAAATAATGTGTTAAATTAATGTTATATACATGTAATATTTATTTATTGTAGTAATATGTAGTCAAAGTTGACTCGGTTGATGAAATGATTGAATTGTGGTTCACAATGCTTTGAGAAATTTGAGCTTGCTGAAAAGTGCCTTTGAAAAGGGGTTCAAAGCTAATTGTGTTATTGAAATGATATGAAATTTGCTAGTTTACCCTAGCTGCATAGGTATCCCATTGATCTTCTATAGTTCTCGTTAGCTCGGTTAAACATAAGATATCGATCGTTCCGCGTTCGAGTCCAGCTGGGAGCTGAGTGTGCAAAAACTGTATATTCTATGAGGGTGTAAATTGCTCAAGCTAGGGTTGCGCCAATATAGGCCGCAGTAATCCCTTTGGCCCCAGTGAGTCCAGGTAATGATTTAACCCAATGATTAGAACTGCTCTGTAAAGTGTGCTGAGTCCGTGTGGAATTTCAAGTCAGGGGGACCGCCTAGTGCACTATAAATCACCTGTATTTATTTATTTATTCTATAATGATAATGATTGTTGTAGTTCCTATAAATGGTTTGGATAAGTATGATTTTGTCCATGTTTGTCGTCAAACTTCTGTGAACCAGTGTGATATAATGAAATCAGGAAGGCATAATGTACTTAAAATCACCTGTATATTATGAGCTTAGTCAAGTTATATTTAGACTGTGTACTTTAAAAAATGACTGAAAACATTAATCTATTATTAATATGTATGAACATGCTTCAGATGAAACAACTCTGTTTGTTGAAAGGAAAGAAAATTTAATAATTGTTACCTCCTGATCACAACTTCTGACATCATACTTTCTTGTGCACTTTTCTTCTAGGCCACCAGTTTACAAGGTAGAATTAAGTAAGGCAAAATAGACTGAGCAAAATGTAAAACAAATCCGAATATTCTTATTGGAGATATCTTAGCATATACCATGCTTTAACATATGTGACGCGTTACATCAAAAGGTACAAGTTGTCGGCCAAGCAAGGTTCGAGATACAGGCCAATTAAGCTTGTAAATTATAAAGAAAATAATAAGAAAACAACCGTCTTTATTCATCATAACTTCGAAACTAAAACTTCAATTTTCACAAGCAATGTATCATTTTAAAGTTTATTTTGTCCTCTTACAAGTAACACAAAAATCTCAATTTTGTCCAAGGTAGACAACTTGTACCTTTTGATGTAACGCGTCACATATATTTGTTATATATATAATCATTGATAGTACTATATTTTAACTTATGATATTTATAGTTGTTTTATTTATTTCTATTGATCAGTGTTGAAATACTGTTCTCTGTTTTTACCATTTGCATATAATCACTGGCTTTAAGCACTTTTGAGTTATTATATTTTTACATTCACATTCCTAATCAAGGACATTTCTTCAAAATTTGACCATAATTTCCTGTTATAATGATAATAAATTATTAAAGACAGCAGCAAAAAGTTTCATAACTTGAGAACTAAATAACATTCTTGTAGATAAAAACACGGGACAAAAAGGCCTTTTCAAGGAGAGGCCTACCTGTAAGGCCTAATGCATGGACCGCCTGTAAAGTATGATATTCACCTCTTACATTGATCCCACGGATCCATCATCTTATTTTTGACTTGTGAACAAATTGCTTTAATTTGATTACCTCACTACAACTTGATAACATTTTGGGACTTATTTTGACAAAAATGGACCAATTATCCCTGCACCGTAAATAACAGAGGTACAATTACTTCCGTATTCCATGAGCTATAATCAAGATGATGGCCATTCTCAAAAATAAGTATCAATTCCCCTTTTTAATTCGTTATGTATAATGGATACTACTATTCAACAATGTGTAAGCTACTTCAATATCCTGACACAATTAAGGAGAATGAGTTACATATTGCCAATTTCAATTTTCCTTTTTATAGCATACTAGTATTAAACTATTGCTACAGTTAGATCCAAATTCGATCATATTTGGTCACTAGTTCCAGAGATAAAACAATTAGATCTTTAAAAACAGTGGAAAAATTTGGTAACATTATTGCTTTATCAATATTTCCAACATCCAACTCATTTCCCTTGATCATCTCACATATATTCATGTGAGTGCAAGAAAGTCGTATCTGCAATGGCTGCCCTAAGTTATATTTATGTAACACCTTTACACAAGAATGTGAAAAATCCCTCAAAATGTTCCCGTCTTATGTCAGTGGTTCTTGAAATGGTTCTTCAGGTGACACCGTTTCAAGAACCACTGACCCAAGAATGGAGGTCATGCAGTGTTCAATCCAAATTACAAGGCAGCTATTGCAGATACGACTTTCTTGCACTCACATGAAGATTATTCAGTTTGCTTTATGTATAAATATTTAGTTTAATTTTATCAGTAGCATGTTTAGGAGAGGATTGGAGGCAAAGAGGTTATACAGTACTGTAGTCCTGAAAGAGATGTAAAAGTTAAGTAAAGAAGACTGTCTGACTTATTTGATGAAAGCAACTCACAATGTTGCCTTCATTATTTGGCCCTCAGCCCCCACAAGAAATAATTCTTGACATGTTACTGCACACATTATTGCATAACTGATGTTAAATAATATTATAAACATTTACTGTATTGTAACATACAATTTGTTTGTGTTCCAAAAATCTATGATTATAACGACACTAGAAGTGACTAAATGTTTCAACTCACATAAAAATAAATAAGGCAAGATGTCTTTCATGCAAGTACACAGTTCATGATCAATAAAGGTGGTATATGCCTACTGTTATTTATTTTATATGATCATAATTGATTGTATGTATTCATATAGGAGTTCACTGGATATCTAAGTCATACAGTTTTCCCCTTAAATACAGACCCCGGGATACAGACTCTGTGTTTATGTGACTGTTGCTATCAGGTCAAAAATGTGTTGCCCTTTTGTGGAAAAATTTGAAATTCTGATTAGCCTGTTAAGGGTACGAGGAATCCACATGCTAAGGAAAATGTGAATCCTAACTATTTTTCAATCATGTAAAGATAAATAGTATCCACTGCCTTTGCGCGGACTCGAACCATGGATTATGGCAGGAGTTAGTCATGCATTACGAAGCGAGCGCTCTACCGCTGAGCTATCAAGGCATTGCTGAGATCGTGAACTAAAATCTAAAACATAAACATTAGAATGCCGTATTTTTCTTTTGTTTACATAAAAATTGCAATTTTTGCCTCATTGGAATGCTCGATTTGTAAGTAAATTATGCGAATGCGTATATCAGACAAAATGTAGATACTAAAATCAGGCTATTCACAGCTCAAACAGGGCGAACTCAGAGTCATAATTTACGCCTGGTTTTTCGGGCAAAACAATGGGGTTTGTTATTATCATTCAAAATCAACACAACACATTTATAAAATATTATAAATTTGTAATTCAATAAAAAGTATCAAGCCTACAATCTGTCAAAATTTGAAAACAGGCGAATCGTTCGAACATCATAAAATTTTAAGGTTTCGGCGAAAAAGGTGTAAATTTTTCGAAGTAGTTTATTGACGTAATGTTGACCTTGATAATGGACATGAAATCACTACTAAAGTCTCATGTATAAACTAGAGACTCTATAAATTGTATTATTCTGATATGTGTAAGTAGGTAAAAAGTTGCAGTAAAGATGCCGTTGGCAAAAATGGCACCCATTTAGGGACCGTAGCCTTAATTCAATTTTTTTCTTTAATTCTGTAAACAGCCCACTTTCTGCCGTAGTTCATCAGATGCCAAACATATAAAATTCTCAAAGAGCACTGCTTACCTATTTGAGTAGAATATTATTCATCAAGGTGCAGTATTTTATCTATTTGTTGAATTGCGCTGTTTTTTATTATAATTTCATTGAATGGGAAAATTTTGTCAAAAAGACACAATCCTGCACCTCCCTCATATATATTATTGTAGTGGAATGTTTTCTACAAAGTTCAAATGTTTTGGATAAACATGGAAGGTTAAATTTTGTTTTGAGATAAAAACTGTCTGACACAAATCCTGATTTCCCACAATTTTGGGGACGTAATGATTTCAAAATGGCAATCATTATGCATCAACCTTTTTAGGCCTCATGTGCTATTAAAGCTAGTAGGTACTGGAATTAGGTAATGGCACCAAGTAGACACATTCTTGATAAGTAATATTCATAATACAAATCTGTAAGTTTTGATGATCTAACTCAGGCATTCGCGAATAGCGGCGCGCGTGCCACTTGTGGCGCGCCGTACGTTCCCAAGTGGCGCGCGCCGACACCCATAAAAAAATAAATAAATAAAATAAATGAATAAATTATTTGTTAATAAAATTGGCCAAACACAAAAACAAGATGAACTCCCATTGATCTTAAATATCCAAATAACTGACCGCCATAATTATCATAGGCCTATAATATACCTGCATCGTTACGACATCCAGATTTTGCATCGAACATACCGCAATGCAATGTTTTCCACAAAAAAACATGCTCAGAAAGTCATTCTTTTCCACTCAAAAAAGGCTAAAACCCAGGAGCTTCCCCTGGACCCCACCAGGGGCCCTAAGGCGGGCCCCTGGACCCCATCAGGGGCCCTAAGGCGGGCCCCTGGACCCCATCCGTTAGACGCTCCGCACGCTACGCTGCTATTGGAATGTGGCACTTCTGATTTTTATTTATTGCAAGTTGGCACTTCGCAAAATTTAATTGAGAATGCCTGATCTAACTATTTGCACAGAAATACAAATTCCAATATATATGGAAACCTGTTTACTTTTATTCATGCAACAATTTCTTGTTGGCTTTTTTTTCAAGCAAGACTGCCATCTAGAGTCAAATTATCAGTAATGATGCATGTTCACATTTTAAGCTTCCAGATGGCTCACTGTTTGGGTTTATTGACAACATCCTGAAAATCTCTTGTTAAAACTATGCATGGCCCTGGGGGGGGGGGGGAGGCTGAATAAAATAGGCAGTGGGTGCCAAAATAAAATAATGCAAGTTCAGTCTTTGAAGGATTGTATTTGTTTTAATCCATAGGGAAAAACAACAACAAAAAGTAAAGAATATTTGTTTTATCTCCATTAAAAAATTGCATAATTAAACCTTTATAGAGCAGTCAGTCATAAATAAGGGAAGCATGAGCAAGGGGTTACATGGGACTCTTAATACAAAGGCTCCGAGGGCAAGCCCTGGTAGGATCTGTCTCTTGGGGTTTTTTTGACCAAAAATTAACTCTAATTGCTCCCTGGTTGGGAAGTCACATTTAAAAGCCATACTTGGTTCCCGGAGCAAATGATCTTCCTCTATTGACCTCACCAAAAACTTTTATTCTAGCTTGTTTAATGTCAGCAGATATATGTGAACAATACTTTTCATCTCATGTTCTTAGCAAGTATGTTTTGATATGTTTAATAGAAGATCTTAGAAGAGTTTCCTAGAATATATAGTGTTACTTCTAGTGAATATAATTGTTATACTTATGGGACGTAATACTTAGCCATTTTTGAATGCCTTGGTCCTAACAAAGTACTTTGGTCCTAATCAGGTCTTAGCTTTACTTACAATCCCTCAAGTGTCTTTTACAGTTAAGAACAGGCGGGGGCAGCCGCAATTTAGTAGAAGCAACTAAATTTAGGGACTAGGGATTTCTAAAACTCAGATTTAGGATACATTTTACGTGTCTTTTTATTGGCGCATTAATATTGTAATATTGAAAATGGTACAAAAATCATATTTTTACCTTTATTCAAATAATAACAAAAGTGCTCCTATAGTGATACACTTTATTGTATTATTCCAAAACCGCTGGGGTTCAAGCGTGAACCCCATTCATAGCAAAGCAATTTGAAGTTAATTCGATGCACTATTTTAACATAATGAAAATTACACGAGCGACACGGTGGAAGGTAACTCAATCAAATATGGTAGTAAAGAGGCATGGTCACTGTCGTCTGATCAAGGAACCTTACCCATGGCAGAAAGTGATGCCTAAAGGAACCAATGTGATACTGTCTACCAAAGATAACAGAGATGTTGAACCATCAACATCATTGATTTTCCACATTTAAATTTTTCGTGACTAACCTTATTTGTTTAAATTTCAAACCTGGTTGTCCACTTATCAGTGCCTTAGGCAGTGGTTTGGTTTGTATGAGTAGGGGGTAAGAACGCCTAGGAGTTCTGTCTACAGGCACGTGCCTATGTACTTTTGATGTGTAGCCTGCTCCAGTTTTCAACAGATGCTGAACTTTAAATGTTTTCTAATTTTTTGTGTCCTGCTTTAATAAAAGTATCATAGAAGCAGTATATTTGAAAAATATTGCAAAAATATGGTTTGTGTTTTTCCAATATGGTCCATTATCATGTTTTGAGGTCTCCAAGTGTGGGAAAATATTGGATCCAAAACATGATATTAAATGATAAAATTAGATGATTTACGCCCAATATTTATTGGTCTCTCTATGAGTTTTAAAATAATGGGCTCGACTGCTTCTCGCCCAATATTTTTGCAACTCATACCTCGACCAATAAATATGGGCTCAATCCATCCAATTTTATACCAGGATCAGGTTCCTCTCAAATGCAGGGAAATATTTGATATACAGTGCATGGAAATTCTCTATACCAAATTTGCTGTCGGACGGAAAAATTATTTCCATATGAGACCATATATCCAAATTTTCCTGTTAAATCAGGGTTTGAAAAAAATGATAAAGCATAAAAGATCAGATCTGTAAAAAATGGGCAATTTGGGAAGCTCAATTTGGGAAAATTTAGAGGGGAAAAACCAAAGAAATACATAAGGGAAATATGTCAAGTTTGAGGGAAACTCAAAACTGGAGGATATTTTACCTTGCTTGCAGGAAATAGACATTTTTACAGTCTTACAAAAGATATTATCGGTAAGATAGGTACAGAAAAAAATGCTTCTTTTTGATAAGAGTGTTCGTACAGGATTTGGATATCAAGAGGTTTTATTGTGCTTGCAAAAAAGCAGGTTTATGATAGAATAAATAGGAAAGTTTTGCTTTATCCAATTCTAGGTTGAATTGTAAGTTTTATGTAAGATGTGGTGAGAATTGATGTTTTGGTTAGTGACATATGACACAAGAAACATCTCCACATTTATATGTTGTAAGTTCCAATTTGATGTACTAGTATTGTGAATTCTTAGTCACTGAGTGCGATTTTACTTCCTAATAAGGAATTTTGGCCATCCATTATGAGACGATAAATAACAGTGCGTTCAGCGTGAAACGCAGTGGAGCTGCGCGTTCATAATCACGGGGCGATGCAGGTATACACACACATCCGGCACGAGCAGCTTTACTGGGTTTGGAATATTTCATGTTTGAATAGGGCTGTACGTTTTTCCAATGATACTGTTTATAGTTTTTGGCAATAATTTACATCGTTTTTGGTTTATAAATATTTTTGACTAAGAATGAGAATAAAATATGGCGATTTATTGTTTTGCCTGTCTGCGGGGGCATCCATTACGAAAAAATAATGTACGCCCATCCATTATGAGACGATAGATGACAGGCAAAACAATAAATCTTATCTTTTATTCTCTAATTACATGACTGTCAAGAAGACAATTGCACAGAGTAAGATGAAGGGCCTATACCTTAAAGGTCCTTTTTACCACAAAATGTCTCAAAAAAGGATTTACATGGGCTCTCAGAAGCTTATTTTGTTAGGGAACACTCCCGGGGGAACACTGTTTGGGGACAGTGGTGCACCGCACATGCTCTAACAGGGTCATTAAAAAGTTGGTTGCAGAGATTTGCCATTCACAAGAATTGTGATGAATTGAACCCTCAATTGGTTGGAGACCTCTACTGTCATTAGAAAGCAATCATTACAACATATGTTGGGAAGAGAAGATTTTAAGTGAGCGCTAATTGTAAATTGGATTCTCATCAGGTCACTGAGCTGGTCCTATTTCATGTTGAGTTTTGTGTATATCAAGCAAACCTGTCATATCAGTTCAGCGGAACGCACAATTTGGATACATACCTGTATTTGGATACCCACGTACATTTTATATCCAAATTGTGATACCCGTATCAGAATAAGGATATGGAGGGATATCCGAATTCTGATACGCCTGTTGTGGCGCAGGAAACAAATCGATAGCGCAAGCAGGCAAGTACATGTAGAACATCTTTCGTGCATCTATGATAAATGTATCTGTGGAAATGTCATTTCCATCTGTGCAATTCCAGCTTCGAAACATGTCCTGATAGCTCCTTAACACAGAAGGCAAAATAATTTGGCCAAAACTTTCTTAGAATTTAGATGACAAATGATAATAATGTTATTGACTTTTATAAATACCGGTATGGTGCGCGGCGAAGCTGAATATTAATCTCAGCTGATATCCCGTTTCAGGTGTTTTTAATCCAAATTCAGATACTGGTATCAGAATTTTGATACGGGGTATCTAAATACAGATACGTATCCGAATTGTGAGTTCTGCCGAACTGATATTCCTTTACACAGCACTGTAGCATCTATACACATTTTTTGAGGACGACGAGATGATGTTGAGGACGATGGTGATTACGAAAAAAACCTGCAAGGACAAATTTTGGTGCTGAAATATGTAGCAAGATTGTAAAAATAAAAAAAAGGCCTTTTATACTCCACTCCTCAAACCAATACTTAAGCCTCCTTGTTAAAGGAG
>JXSR01S001192.1:111897-124222 GCA_000969725.1 Ophiothrix spiculata | reverse complement strand
CTTCTGACAATGTTGAAAATTGACCCCCTAGGGACTCCCGTAGGGGGGTCTGTGTGCACTTTTCACATGGGGTCCCTGAAGCCACATAGTCAGCATACTACAGGGAGTCTATCTACATATGTAATATAAAAATAGCAGACGGATGCCCCGGGGGTCCCCGTGCTCTCCGGTTATTTATTGCGACAGTGAGAACAGGAAATCAATGTGTGCCGAGCCGACTTGTATGTGGACTCAGACCTAGATCTAAGAAAAAACTTGAAGATGTTTGTCAAAATACATCACCATCTCCAAAAATTACAGTATGGGTATGTATATTGAGAAGTTAAGCGTATGAACTTGGGCTAACAGTGTCGAGACTTAAAATCACAAGGAAAAGTATAATTTTTTCAATTTTATGATTTGTTCATTTTTTATGTGAGAGTTCAATCATTTTGTTATTATACCTCCTGTAGCGCATAACGAGACTTGATTCAGAACAGTGTCAACTAAAAGCGAGCCTTTGGAGGTGGGTGTTTGGTTATTTAAATGACTTCTTGCAGGGTTTGCGCATGCAGGCTTGTTAGTATTACCAGCTAGTGGTCACAAATTAAACAGTTGTTGTAGCAATCATGTCTGTCTGACTGTACTTTTGAGGTGAAGTTATTATTTTTCTTATGTGGTAAGGCCGAATAAAAAAAATATAACATGTTTAGCGTCCCTGCCCTCCTCCTTTTTTGAAGATTTTTCAAATTTCTTTTTATTTTGTAAACTTTCATCCATAACACGCTTTGAAAGAGTTTAAAAGAAGTTAAAACTTGTTGTTCAATCTTGTAAATGTATAACAAAACATTTCAGGAGAGTTTTATGACCACTGGAGGGGTCTTCCTCTCAAAACAAAGAAATAATAAGGACCTCCTCCTCATTTTCAAATAACGTTCGGAACGTAAAAAACTCCTACATATGGCACTAAATATGATGATTTCAAGCTTTTTGCCAATAAAAAATAAAAAGCCCCTCCTCCTACTTTTGACAAAACCTGGACGCTAAACTTGTTTATTTTTTTACTTGGCCTAAAATTATAATTGGCAGTTGATTAAGTAGGGGACAGGTTTTAATGAGTTCCCATGTTGCATTTGGAATTTTGTGACCCTTTTGACTAGGGTGTATGTTATCAGATTCAGTCACAATTTCATTAGATTCAGTCATAATTAGAATTGTAACCCGGGGGGGGGGGGGCACTGAGTGTAAACGTGGGGTCATCAGCCAGCAGAAATCCAAGGGAAAGGGTACCTTTTTTACGAATTGCCACGGACCGCGAGGACCGCTATAAGGGTATCAATTTCATGTTATTTTGGATAAAAGGGCATTCTTTCAGAAGCATAAATCAGCGTTTAGGATATTGATTTTAAGAACAAGTAGTCAGCGATTGCAGTATGAATTTTAAGACCATGAATTAGCACAAACATCTCTGAAAAATATAGAAAACACCTGGAACTCATCCCCTATTCGATAAAATCATGTTGCTTCTATTACCGCAGGGCATCTCATTCACGTAATTTTTGAAGGGCTTTTTATGGTAGGTTAGTGGAAAAGGGTGCTTAAAATACGATTGGTCAGTGAAAAGGGTATCATTTTTACACAAAGGTCAGTGAAAAGGGTTAGGATCAGCTTAGGATTACACATCGCCCAGGTCAGTGTTTAGGGTACAAAATTTGAGGGTCTGCTCGCTGATGACACTACATGAAAGTATATAAGTGGCCCCCCGGGAATTGTAACAAATATTAAGCTAATTTATCTGTAGGCCTATAGAAAAACCTATAAGCAAGCCAGAAATATGTTATCTGGATGTCAAGATCAAGGAGATGTCAGATGAAGCTGCAATCATGTACCAACCAATGAAGGTATTTTAGTATTTTTTCAGATCTGCATTGATAGCAAATTAAGTTTCATTTTGGTACATCATTGGGTGCCATGGGCAGTCCAGTACAAGGATTTTTTCAGGGGAGGCAGATATTTTGAACTTTTTTTAGGAAACAGCCATGCGTCAATAATCAGCATACAAATAAGTATCATTCATTAGATCCAATACATTGCAAAGAAAAAATCTCTATGCTTTATGAATTCAGTCTTGCATTGTGGGAAATCTGTGAATTTCTAATACAGCAGGAGACATATTGGCAAATTACTAGAAATCATGGACATAAGAAATGCTGATTACATACTTGTATGAGACAGGTGGGTACATAGTCACTAAATAGGTTACCCTGCTGAATAGCCAAACATCAACTTGTTTAAAGCCAATTGGAGGTCCTGGCAAAGCCTGATTTTTTGATCATGAATCCTGTGCTGTCTAAGATTCAAGATCATGTGTGTGTTAAAGCAATACCATAGGCCTAAATTGTTAAAAATGAAACGCCCCCTGTCACCCATGACTTTTGATTTTTTTTTAGCTTATTGGGTTTGGTTTGGATAGATATTAATATATAAAACGATTTGGCTTAAATATGCTTACTTTTTCTGTTATGCCCATTTGTTGAATTAAATTCGGGATCCTGAATTAAATTCTACATGTATGAGTATAGTAAAGCATACATGTATTTTTAATCCATTTTTTGGTGGAAAAACAAGTTTTTAACAAAATACATTTTGAATACAAATTGATTTTAGAAGGTCCTGTCATCACCTTCATCTTGTTAATAATCAACTTGGAGAAGGGAGATATAAAAGTAGTAGCCAAGTCGTGGCCATATAGAATAGGCCCTAGTCTATCTTCAGTTTTCTTGGAAGTTTGCTGAACATATTGCTGTTTCACCAGTCTCTTGAAGAAGTACTAAATATGCCATAGCAGACACATGCCAGACAAAAAGATGAAAGCAGGCTCCAAAGTGCATATTGAGAAACAATGAGCATCTGCTCAGCACACGTCTCAAAACTTTGTTAAGCATGGGATATTTGGTCCGCATTTTGCCTCCATAGACAAATCTCAAACTGATGTGTCCTGTTGGATGTATTTTCTAAAAATGTACGCTCAGAATTTGCAAATTTATTCTTCCTTTCATATAAATATCAAATGAATACCTATTACTGGGTAGATAGGGGCGGACTTTTGATTTTAATAGTTGCATTTTAGGAAGAAATTGTCCGGTTTCAATGGCAAGTTGACTCATTTTTCATCACTTTTGAAGAGGTAGTGGCATTAATATCGTCAGAAAAATCCACTGGTTTGCTGTATCAAAAATGTACGCACGGTGAAATAAACTACAGGGAATAACCTGTCTTGTGATATAAAATACAAGTACACCGTTATTGCGGATTTCGAAGCCCTGGCGTGAAGGGTCTGTATTCATGAGAGATCTGTGCCAAAAATGTCCATATTTCAAGCAAGCACAATAATTCTGAGATGGTTGCTGATGATGGCATTTACAAAGATAGTAACAATACCATTGACAAAAACATGACAGCCTGAAAGATGATGGAACTTTCAACAACTCATATCTTTTATACGGAAGCAAGCCGTTGTGATTCGTGATGAATCCACAGTTGATATTCAAATAAGCGCGTTACGCACGACACAGCGTACACAGAGATGCATTTACGCAGTACATGTAAGTCGGCGCACTGTTCATCGCGTGTCTGGAACTTGAGTACGTGCAGTGACTGGTATTTGGGAACAGTGAAAATGACAAAGCAACAAACATTTAATTTTGCATTTTGCTTTAGATTCTGCTTAAGTTTCATGAAGATGATTAAATTGAAAACTTAATTCATACGTTTTCAGGAAAATTTTTGTTGTTGAAAGGTATTCAAACACGCTACAGAGTTGTTCATCGCCAATCAACAACGATGCAACAATACGTCCGCATATTTTTATTGCGCAAGGGTGGCTTTACGTTGTTGAAAGGTATTCAAACACGCTACAGAGTTGTTCATTGCCAATCAACAACTCTGCATCCGATGCGTCGGCATATTTTTTATCACGCTCGGTTGGCTAAAGCCACCCTCACGCGATAAACATAGGCGGACGCATGGATGCATCATTGTTGATTGGCGATGAACAACTCTGTAGCATGTTTGAATACCTAATTCATAGATGCCTTCCCCATTATCAATTTAGATGTATATCTTCAATACAAGTACCAAACTTGATAATGACATATAGGACAGTATTTTCTCATACTCTGTGATTATAACAAATTTCCGCCAACTAATTTCCATGTAATTATGGGGAGAATTTGTTAATCCTTGACAATTAAATCAAATTAATCTACTATTTTCATTAAGGAAAAACCAGAAGTTCTCATGGAGTACTAATTTGGGACACAGTGGTAAGCCCATCTAACATTTGGTGTGTCACTCTCCTACAGGAAACTTCAAACCTGCTCATTCCATTACCATGATTACCTGAAGTTTTAATGGCTAAGTATTTTCTACTTTTTTTTCATGGGTATCCCAAATGACTTATTAAAATGTACTTTTTTATATTGAACTTTTAATCAAAGAAGCATCAAGATGTATTATGATTTTTTTTTGTCAAACTTAAGATTTTAGTACAATTATCTTGCTTTGGATTTTGATATGCTTCCTAGTAACTCCATGAATTGCTTTTTTTTTATGATGTCAACGCTTGGCATATATATATTGATGAACGAATAATTATAAAGAATATTGGACCTATAGTATACACATGCATGACATAAAGGTAATGGAAAGTACATTTCATGTTTACGGGACTAAAACATTGATTATCAAGAAAAAGGGTGTTTTCTAAACAAAGCACTGATTTTCTACAAAAATTGTGTTCTTTTTTAAACCTGAAGGGTTAAAATGAAATTTTAGCTGTTGAAATTTGAGGTAAAACTTGAATAACCCTTGTTAAGACATTTTTTTCAAGGAAACTCGAAACCTCATAAAACTTGAACAACTTTAATGTAAACTTATTGCTTTACTTAAGCCTTTGATCTTGCAAATTAGTAAAGTGAGAAGTCTTCAGAATACTAACATTCACAAAATCGAATTTTGGGTTCAATTCGCAAGCGAAATTTAGTGCATGAGTGTGTTCATGATGCATTGGATTTCTTAGTTCAAAATCTATAATGCTAATCCTCTTCAACAAGAAATATTTCATCCATTAGGCACGTTTAGACTTACGTATTTAACTCTACCCTAGTCGAGTTAAAAGGTCGAGATTGCGCCAGTAGAGTTAAAGGTAGAGATATCTGACAAGTCTAAACAACAAAAGAGTTAAGTTTAATCTTGACCTTTATCTCGACTGTTACCTCTAGAAAAAAGCAGAGGTAAATCGTTAACTAGGGTCACTCACTCGAGTGAGAAACATGTATAGATGCATACCTGTGTTAGTAGTCGAGTTAAACCAAGGTCAAGCATGTTTTGAATGATACACCAACTGCTATGTTGAAAAGGCACAGTAGGCCTACGTGTACTGGTCTGAAGCAAATCGTAACAGTAAAATGCGAGCTCTGCTTCCGTATAATTTCTGTTATGGGAGAAAACTTCTGGCCACCGGTTTACGGGCCGGTCTGGCATCCTTCATTTCTTATTTCATTTTTTGAATAAGAACTCAAAAATCAAAATGCAAACACAAAAATAAGTAAATTTAAAAAAATGAAAAATGAAACAAACAGCAAAACAAATATTATAAGCAATAATTCTATATAGGCCTACTTAAGCATACCATGATATAGAAACTAGAATACACATATTTGAAAATAAAAAGTTGTTACTTGGCATCAGATTTATATTTAGAAAACCCCTTCGCTTCCGGAAGTTATCTCGACTGCTAAAAGTTACCTCGACTGCAAACTCTTGCTAGTCGTGATAAATGTCGAGGTATCATCAGGTATAGACAACTAATAGAGTTGGTGAAAATTTGTTTGGTATTCTATCACGGGGCATCAAAAAATCCCATTTGTGAACACAGCTATTGATTCTCATTTTCTCTAGCAATCTTGGTGTGAATGATGTATGATCAGATAAGATAATTGGACCCCAGGGATAAAGCTATAAAGTATGAACAAGGTTTGTTTGTAAGCATCCAAAGTATTTACACATTATAGTTTTTGATTACACTCTCGTATTTGTCTTATAAACTCTTATGATCATAAGATTTTACTTTCAGAATAAAGCTGAACTTTTGTTAACCTACAGTGAGTACATGAGGCGCTTATATTGTGTCATAGATAATTAGGGTCCAAATTAGACATTAACGAATTAAGGTACTGGACTAGCACATGGGGGCGCCAGTCTGGATCATGTTGTTTTTGTTAGTTAATGCGGTACAGGTTTGTGTTTCATGAGCAAAAATTGTGACTTCGATTCTCACCGTGCTTCTAAAAGCTGCGCTTGAATTTTTATTGAAAAAATTAATGCATGTGGTGCAGTGATTTTTGTGATTTTACTCCTCATGGAGTTCAGGGAAATTTTGTGCAAGACATATTCGAATTGGTAAAGTATCAATGTTACTTTTAGCCTGTTGTTTATCATGTTGTCCTATTAATGAACTTTGAGAAACCACTAGCAGGTGCCATGGAAAGTTTCTTTTGCAAAACAGGGGAAAAGTTTGCATCAAAATTCTGATATAATTTGCTTAAATGGTGGAGTCTGCACACCTGTTTGATAGAAACCCCATTAGTCCCAAACCCTAACATTAAACCCTTTAGGTGCGTAGCCAGGATTGCGAACCCCGGGGTGTGCAATAAATCCTAGTCCAAAATGATGATGGGTCCAGGGGTCACTAGGGGTACGGTACCTACCAGTATTGGACGGGTCGCCAAATGTATTATTAGCAGTAATTAGGACTACTGCATCCTTTTTCTGTTGTTTTCCTATTGTTTTTTATATAAAGTCTTTTTTCTATTTTTTTGTAGACCCCCAGCTTCAGACAAGCAAAGTTCAGACAGTCGAGGAGATTCTACAGATATGTTGCCCACACCTATTTGAAAAAGTATGATGACTATAAATGAGGGGTCTCGTGGCTAATCTGAAGCCCCCTTAGTCTGATACCCTCATTGCCTGACTCAAACCCTCAGTGAGACTTTGTTAGGTTAGGTTTAAACTTCAGAGTTAGGATATAATTTTGAACTGACTGAGAATTGGGGTTGTGACTAATGGGAAAAAGCACCCTTTTATTCATAGGGCTAAAACATAGTTCGCCTTCAAACAATATTTTCGTTACCAAACATTTGGTTGGGACGTCAAAATGACAATTGACTTCAAATAAAATAACTTCAACACCGAGTTGAGACCAAATAAAATTTTGCCCTAAATTGCACATGTCTTGAATTGTCATATACATGGCCTCAAATAGTTGTTACAGGTTTATACTTTATATTCGATCGCAAATATTTGATGACGTCACAACCAAATGTTTGGAAGCTAAAATTGTGTTTGGCCCTTAGTACTTACCAATCAAGTTTTTTGAAACTGGGCTGAAACCCTCATTCGTTATACTCATATTGATTAGTGAATATGTACAATAATTCACAACTTTTTGATGAACAGAAGAATCCATAAGTCATCACATTTTTGTCAGGGGTCTTTAATGTAGTTTTGTTACTGTAAAGGGACTAATTTTTGCTAGGGATTTATTTTCGCTAATTTCGCTAAACTGCAAATTCGCTAAAATAAATCCCTCGCCAAAATTGTATTTACCATTGAAACTAATGTAAAATGTTCTAAATTAGTGAAATTAAATCCCAGTCAAATTGCTGATAAATTGAAATTCGCCAAAATTTGTCCTCGCCAAATAAAATCTATTTACAGTATTTGTTTTAGAATTTACCACTGATAAAGTTGGTGAACATCTGGAGAAGAACAGATGCTGACAAAAATCTTGAATCAAGAGGAAAAAAATGACTTTGCAAATTCTTAGAAAGAGCATTTATGTGACCATAAATGTGGCACGTGTTGATGCAACAGTTGCTCATAACAGTTGCTAGAGCAATGGGCCAAAATGGATCCAGGAAAGCAAACAGTATTTAAGGACATTTATGGCGTATTATTGTGTTTGTTTTGGACACATATTTGATACATTTGTTGCAATGCCAGAACAACTGCTGGAGATTGTATTCGCTTGAGAATGAACAGCTGACCCTTTCCTATAATACTTTAGCATGACAATTTTGAAATAATGTGATAAAGCATGTAAGGCAAAAACAACAAAAAAAGTTTGCCGCGCGCATTTCGTTTTGGCGTCATATATTCGCCCATTTCATTTTTTTATTTGATATTTTAGAAAACGAAAATCAAAATAGCCAATTTGATAAAAAGAACGGGGAAAATTGCAAATTTTTTTACTAAAGAAGTGTTTTCTTTTCAACAAAAACTTGAAACCGGACAGGTTTCCTACTGAAAAAAAATCATCACCCATGTGGATTTTCAATCAAAATTTGCCTTGGCACCTCTTGAAACAATACAAAAAATGAAAACAAAATAAAATAAAAAAACGCATTTCGCATTTAGGTTTTTTGACCACCTACAGGAAACAAACTTTTTTTTTTTGTCTAATAAGGAGATGTTTATCAACAACCAGCCCTTGGTAGTAAAAGCTTCAAACCCCTGAACATAAATGACAGTGGGTGTAAATCACTTGACACTCAGGATTCGAACCTAGGACTTTGACATTACACAGGCACTATAATCTACAAAGTCAGATAAGGAAGAGTGGTTAGTTTTGTATCTTTAGGTCATCAGCTCTGACCTTAAATTTAAAATTTATGACTTTTCCCACCTGACTAATACCAGATCCTAGGTTCTAATCCTTGATGATCATTAAAGGGACATATTGGACAAGTTTAACATCATCCCCGAACTTTTCCCCCTGATTTTGAGATTTTTGCATCATTTGAATTATTAGCCATAATGATGATAGTATGCAAAGTTTCATAGTCAAATTCAAACCCTTTATATCAAAATATTCAGATATTCTTTTATTTCTAATTATCTTTGTCGATAACGATAAATACTGCCCTCTAAAGTTGAATTTTTAAAATTGGCCTTTTCAGGAGATCTAATGCAAACTTCAAACATCTTTTGATTTTTCTGCAATCTATGACGTGAAAGGAATGTTTTACAAACAAATCTTTGACTCTTTCTTGATAAACAGCATCAACAAATACGTTTAGAGAATAGCCTCATACCCAAGATCAACAAACAAAATAAAATTAAAAATTTTGATTTTTCTGAAGGTTTTGATCAAAATTTTCCCAATATTTAATAATTGACAGTGTTATTTGTCGGCATATGAAGTGTAAATCATCCACAAGAAAATTTTTAAATTTTGTCCAATGCCCCTTTAATAATAATTTCTTTTGATTTACACCCCCCCCAAAAAAAAAAAAGTATCCCAGACTGAGGCTGGGAAATTATGTAGCTTTTTTGTTAGTCTGAGTGAATATTTAGATAAAGCAGACTGATTACCAAGTGAGCACCATTCATACCCTATTTAAAAGTAGTAGGCCAATTTTCATTAGACCATTGTATTAGACACTTCGGACTGTTTTTGGGACTGTTCATGGGATCTTTCTAGTTGGAGGTGGGGAGGAAGGTAGCTCAGGGAGACGCAATTACAGCAATATAAGGTTGAAGCTAGGTTGCAAAAAGGCCAAAAAATATTGTTGTCACTTTTTGCCCTTTTCCGACAGACTGTAAATCGTGCAAACATTGGGTGGGTGGGCTTGTTTTTTATAGCAATTTTTTTCAATTAAACCTGCTATGTCTAGCACAGAAACTTAATAAATGGTTGAATCTAGTGAAGATGATACCGTACCCATGTTGGAAAAGTTTTTGGGGACCCTGTATTGCATTTTGGTTGTGAATGCACATTGCACCTATATATTGGTTCATTGTACCTTTGAGAAAACTGAAACTTGTTTCTACCTCGTATGACTGCAGTATAAAATAATTTAAAAAGAAAATTATTCGGTAATTTGTTATCACCAGTTGGGAGGACAGGTGTTAATTTCATGGTTGAACCAAATAACAAGAGTTTAACTTGGATTGATGTAGCAAAATGCCATGTCAATCTTGCTCTGATGTGTCAAAACAGGTCAAAAAGTAGCATGATTGTAACGGCCTCATTTTATGAGATATTATATTCAGAAAATATGGAGTTCTGGTCCTGGGGGGGGGGCACTCCCATATGTTGGCACGCGTCATGCTCCTGTCGATAGACCCCCTTTTTTTTCTCCGCTGTCACCCAATGACCCCCCTTTTCACTGAGCTGTCACCCAATGACCCCCTATTATTTTGAAAGTCAACCTTTTTTATGGTAACTCTCATCCATTACTATGATTTTTCGAGAACCTACACCGAATGACCCCCTTTTTTCGCTAAATTTGTTGATTTTTTCGAAAATTTTACGAAAATTAGCCTTATTTTATTTAAAAATTTACACCGAATGACCCTGTTTTTCGCTCTTGCCAACAAATCGCTCGAAATAACTCAAGTTTTTTTACCCTCTACACCGAATGACCCCCTATTGTTCAATGTATTTCTCACCTATTGCCCCTACATTTTGAAAGCCGGTAGGAGCAGGTACGTCACTTTCACTTATTTGAGTGCCCCCCCCCCCCCGGGGTTCTGGTAAAACTAGAAAGCAGGTATAAACAGGTGATGCTGAACTAATAATGACTTTTAAAGTGCTTGGACCGTCACGACAACCAAACACATCTCTGTCAATTATTTTACTGCACTTTTTGCTCAAAGTATTAGGTAAGTGGGAATGTCTTGTAGTATTTATTGCATTTTACACATTTTCATTGAGTTCAAGCTACGAAAACTCCTTATGCGCAGTGCGAGGCAACTTGATGTACCTCCAAGTTCATCCTTTCCGCTTATTCTAGCGAAATTTTTTTTGACACTACCACCTTCAGGGGGGATACAGTGTCCGTTCAAGGTCAGGGGGGTTGGTGTAACTCTGATTCTAAAAATGTACTTTTTAGTCATTTATATAGCAGATATCAATTTTAAACTTGGTATATGGGTAAAACTAGTAATTTTCTACAATATTTAGCAAAAAAACGCATGAAAATTGGATATTCCTACAAATGTTTAGAAAAATATTGATTTTTGCCTATATTCTCCGTACAAATGCTGATTTTTCACATTTTGGTAATTATGACGTCACAGTGACTTCATACATTTACGGATGACTTTGATTTTGGTATCAATGGAAAGAGACGACTGATACCTATCTATTGGTACCACATACAGGGGTCAGGGGTACTCGCTATAAAAAATACGCAACCCCCCCCTCCGTTTAATATGTTTGTGAAAATCGCTCCTTATAAGGGTTAATCTGTCACAGAATGTGGCTGGATGTTGTTGGACAGATGGATGTATATAGAACAAGCAGTGGTGGATCCAGGGATGTGAGAAGGAGGTGCCAGCCCACCACCACCCCTTCACTTCCCAACAACTCCCCATAACCCCCCATCCCACCCCCAAAAATGGGAAATTTTGCAAAATTTCAGTCTGGTTTGGACAATTTTGGGGTTCAAACACCCTCTTAGCCCTTGTAAAATAACCAATTTTCAGATTGTGTGATAGATCTGCTACTGACAAGTATATGCTGAACAAATGCTAGGAGTGAATAAAATAGGCATATACGGATGTATACAAGTAGAACTTGCACAATTGTGTACTCTCACATAAAACACAATCAGGGGACTGTTTCATAAAGATTTGAATCAAGCGTGCATTTGATTTCAAACATAAATTTACATTGTATCGACCTATTTTAGGCTTGATAAATCAAACGTACGCTTGATTCAAATCTTTATGAAACAGGCCCAGGCCTATATTAAAGGTGCAATTCATGATTTTGATGTGACAAAAACCTTGCTTATTTTCTAGCTGAGTAAAAAAGAGTACAATATACCCTATCCACTCGTCCAATTCAACTATTTTCCGACTGACAAACCTTTAATTTTTTAAATACTCCAACTTTCAATAATTTGACAAACCACCCTACTCTATGATTAAGCATTATAAAAGTATTTTGACATCATTTTTGGCACACTAGTATGAAACAACCCAATGCTACAGTGACATACATCCAGAAAATACATAGTTGAATTGGACGAGTGAATAGGGTATATATATACTGAAAATTTTACCTGATTCCGACCGTTCGTTTCCAAGTTACAAGATTTTCAACATTTTGAAAATCCCCATCTATAGGCTACTGTGTTGTGAATGACACATTTTCTCACTTTTCTGTAATTACTGTCGGGGCCCCGACAATAATTAGATAATGACACATTTTCTCACTTTTCTCAAAAATGCAAGCACATATGAAAGAATGGTTTGGGGATCGTAACATATACCA
>JXSR01S001191.1:102184-114817 GCA_000969725.1 Ophiothrix spiculata | reverse complement strand
GGATACTCTTTTCAATGACATGTTATCAAGTTTTACATTTAGTACACATTTTTTAGAAACAACTTCATGAGATTGGGACATATTATCTGTGTCATTTGTATCAATCAATTTGTTCGTACTATGAGATGTTCCAAATACCATATAATTTGTTTAACTTGCATTTACAGACAGCTTATTGGCTTTGAACCAGTTACAAATTTCACTTAGCTCATTATTTATTTTGTTCATTTGGGTTTCTATATCAGGATGGGAAAAAAGAAGTGTTGTATCGTCTGCAAACAAAATAAGTTGGAGCAAAGATGTTGAGTGAATAATATAATTAATATACAATATAAATAATTATATCTCCTTTAATTATACATGCTCCTTTTTATAATTTAGTAGTCACTTCCATTATAAGGTTTTAGTGCGAGCCACCCTCGTTCCTATGTAAAATAAAGGCGTTTTGAATTGAATTGTGACTCATATATTTAACACTCAGTCAAGAAATCCGGATAATATTTCAACCATTGATTAGATAAATGATAATCACTGTTATTTAGAATCCAACGAGATTCAAAAGGTTCTTAAACCCATATGCCTTTTATAAGGGATGTCAATTTGTGTAGAAAAATCCGTGCTGGGTTGAAATTTACGTTCAAGTACCTCCACTTTAGACTCTTCATTGAGGGGTTCAATAATGTTTAAAATAATTAAAAATGTAACTATTGAAAACATGGAGTTTCTTTTAATATCGAGGGGGTTCTTTTTAGTTTTTAATCATAAAACAAGTATATTACAGTTGATTGAATGTTCGTATGTTTTCATAAATGAGCAGCTCCGTGTGAAAAATGGACCAGAGGTCGCCTTTCAAACTCAAATTAAGCCCCGTTCTCGTAAAGCACGTTGTACAAAAATGCATTTTTCGATGTGATTCACTCACTTTTAGGCAAAAAGTAAACAACTACTTTAAAGGATATGGATCTTCCTCTTGTACTTCACAGCAGTCGATCAAAGCCGCAGACCACCGCCCGATCGGAGATCTCTCAATAATTTTGCAATCCCTGGATGGCACAGGACGTCTCCGAAAAAAGTGTCTTACATCATTACAACCGGTAGATATTCGTGATCAAAATGGTATATTGTTTAACTTTCAACGATTAATTAATCATTTCGGATTTTCCATTTTAAAGTACACACTACCACAATTTCCCACGTGTTTTATAAATCTCTAGTTCTAGGCGCTGTGTACAGCAACTATCGGCATAAACATTGGCTGGACATTGCAAAACACGCCGAAGTTTTCTTTCGTCTTTCGTCTTTTTCTATCAGTTACAATTGTGAATTTGGTTTAATATCAGAATGTAACTCACATGCACACCTCTTTCATGTCATTCATCCAGTAAAAGTCAGCAAAATATTGTAGATATAAGTACTTTTAAAGATTACGGGAGTAAGTATACTGTAGGTGTCACTATTTCATGTACCTTACTGGTTTAACGTCACTGGCTGTGCTGTGTTGATTTAGTCATCCTACTCTACATCTGAAACACCTTGTCAAATGGGTCCATTTGTTAAAATTGAACAAATTGAACAAATGACCTCAAATTTGTGCGGATATTTTCAATACTCTCTAAATGTAAAAAGAGTGAAAAAACGAGTGAATCCCCATTCACTCGAAAAAGAGTGAAAACCACTCAAAAACAGCCGCATGCGCTATAGTCAATCCACTCCAAAAAGAGAGAAATCACCGAACTTACACCCCAAAAAGAGTGAAAAAAGAGTGAGAGTGAACACCACTCGAAAATGTATTGTCCTCCATTTAACTCTTTGAAGAGTGGACACTCACTCGCTGAGAGTGAACGTCACTACTTTTTGAGTAAAATGGTGAAATATATAAAGGATATCCCTCAACAACTTTATAATAGTTCCACGCGATCAAAATATGTCAAATAAAGTCTATTGTTCCAAAGAAAACAACTTCTTGATATTGATATTTCAATATTAGCACAAGTACTTTGTGGTTTCAATATTTGAATATTAATTTTACACTTCAATAATGTGTTTTTATACCCTACTTAATTTCAAACAATTGTTTTACTTATCCTTATTGTTGATAGTCATACAAAGGCGGCGAAATAGTTTGAAGGAATTGTTGATACGACGACAAGTATGATAATTCATTTGAGATACAATAGCTTTTTAACTGCAATATTTTTAACGTTACTAACTGCTTTTTATTTTCAGCCTTTCGGAAGATAGACAAGAGAAAGTCTGAGTATGCTTTGAGTGTGCTTTTGTGTCAGAATGTATAACATACTTAATATAGTATTGCATTTTAGTAGTCATACTTTCAAAGGAAATTAGATACACCTAGACAAATATAAAACACAATAGCACTTTCTGGTTTCACCTGTCCCAAGTACAACATCAGCTAAACTTTACAATATTTGTGCAAACAAAGCATTTGTCTTAAAATTGACCATTTTATCGACTTCAAAGGTATAAGCATAATTTCATTCACAGATATTATTATTGTGTTCGTTCATCTCTCTACAGCCGTAAATGCAGCAAACTACATTTTGCGCTACATTTGAAAATACATGCAACGGTCGCAATTTATCGCAATTTATTTTTGGCAGATTCGCAATCTAAAGTACCTGCAAAGTATCATTTCAAGGAAATGATTAGAAAATATGAAATATCTGTATATTCTGAGAACAATCAACAAAAATATAGGAATACTGATCTTTGAACGCGTTTTATCAGTATCACTTCATACTCTATGACAACCTTTGACGGACCACAACTTGTGACTTCTCGAATTAGAGCGAAATTCAATGAGGTGTTATTTTAGTTTTTATAATATGATCTTTGCAAATGTGTAAAAAAGTATAACAAAATATTAAGAAGCGCGTCGTAAAATAAAGTTGAACAAGAACTTTTGGGTAAATGAATAACAATGATATTCGCGAATGAATGTTCTTATACGTGTTGGTAGAATTCATTAGAAGAGGTTTAAAACTTTGTTTCAACACTTACTTTTTGAACCGAAAAAACTCGGAACTCAGAACTAGACCGCTGATGAAGGTGATGGGTATCACCGAAATTATTCGGATCAAAAAGTAAGTGCTGAAGCAAAGTTTAAACCTCTTCTTAACATTGATATTCTTTTTTATGTTCTGGTTTGTTTTAGTCACATGCAAAAATGTTAATTGATCATTTGAATGCTAATATTCAGAACCAGGATGCCGAACTGTTCTTTCTTTTGTTACCACGTGCAAATAGCCACAAAAATGAGCAGCAAAACTGACCATTCAGTATGGACCTTAGTAAACTATTAAGTATCAAGTTTCCAAAAACAATGATTGTGCACCATTTAGAATTTTATGTAAATATATAATACCGGTATTTTGTTCCAACTTACATTGCTTGAAAGAAAATAAAATTTACTGAACTCTGTTAGTACTATAAATGGAACTGCAGATAAACAGGTCTCGATGGAAATTAACAATATTGTTTTTCCATTTCTTTATATTTCTTGCCCGAGAAACTATTGATATTTTGAAATACAATTTAAGAAGTTGGGAACCTTAAGCATCTGAAATATCTATGAGATTATCTTATGACTTTGTAAAAAGTTTAGACTAGGACCTTTCTCCTTTTGAAAGCTACAGACCTCATTGCCTTTGCTTATACGATTTTATACTGAAATGTGTTGTTCATAGTACGACTTTTAATGGACACAAGAGATATCAGCTACCAGCATTACCGACGGACAAGACGGAGCAATGTACTTATTTAACTGTTCTATAGTGGGTGTTTTGAAAACTGACCTTGGCAGGACAAATGGTTATTTGTAGTCATATGTGACGCGTTACATCAAAAGGTACAAGTTGTCGGCAAGGCCGATTTTGAGCTACGGCCGTCTGAAGTTTAAAATGAGTGAAAAATGGTCGGAAGGTCGATCTTTAGATATCGTAAAAAATGAGGTCCTTGAAGTATATATTTTCAATGAATGAACTTTGTTTTTGAAAAAATACATTCTAAATGTGAAAAAAATGCGTTGTTTGTGACCAAGTCAGATCCAGTTTTTGCTGAAAATGTCCATGGGACCGTCACTTGAGTACTAAATATGACCAATTTGCACGGCAAATATCAGCGCATTCCGATTATTCCCCCTGGCAAATTTGTTATCGCCGTCTTTGTTGCAGTCTATATAGTATATGTGCCAACTTTGGTGTCAATCGGGCAAGTAAAATGCTGATTGCTATGGAGTTTTGAATGGTTCCTTTGAAAACCAGCAATATCTTGAGTTTAAAATTTTCATTATTTTCAAACGCGTTTTTCTCAGAAGTGTGCTTTTTAAATCCGTCAATGTTGTCATTCTTTAATTTGTCATAGCTCGGTCACCGAATGGCCGATGCCTTTAATTTTGGTATCATTTTAAAGCTGATTAAACAGGCTTCCCAGTGATACCAATCATTTTTGGACCCAACATGTACCTTTTGATGTAACGCGTAACATATGGTAAGCAAGAACAATCCTCCCATAACTTGCTCATATATCGTATTATTTCAATTCCGAAAGACGAGTTGAAGTTGTTTTCTTTCTCAGTTTTATACGGAGGGTATTTAAAATTGGAAATTAATTATCTATGCCATTGTTGAATATCACATTATAATGTGTGCCTTTAATGAGCAATACCAAACATCTCATATATCACAATGTAACTATTAACTTACGCACCTTAACAAACTTTTGACGCTGTTTAAGCCATAGGCTGTGTTTCAGACCTCTTTTATAAACAGCAAACACACGACATAAAATTAGAGTTATAGCCATATTCAGACCATTATGCGAAGAATACCCTCGGGATAGGTCGAATGAGAAATTGCCCTATTGTACGATCTATTTATCAAGTTATATTCAATATCTTTTCAATGTATGGTTATTTAACTCCTTAATTAATATCATATACAAAACCAATAACTATGATAGGTCAATTTCTTGTTAAGTATACACACGCACACTTCAAAGTGGTTAACTTTCGCTTGTCTTATCTTTCCAAAGGCAAAATATTAAAAAGTAATAGTTACATGTGATTAGTGATTAAAACGAGCAATCTGTTTTAGATAATCAATCTTGTTATTTATCTGAGGAAAGACTTCAAACTATTTCAACTAGTTTTTGGCATTTTAAATACGATTAGATCTTATGAGAAATAAAACAATGAGTAAATGTCAAATTTTTTACGGTAAGTCAATTTCAAAATCTGAACCTACTAATCATCTGTCATTATAAATTTGTCTGGTCAAAATGTGACCGTGTACTCAAATTTTCTAAGACCAAATATATTCCATTTAGCTATGTAAAGGAGCTTCCAGTCTAAATTCACAGTTACGTAATGATTATATGTGTTTTCTCTTTTAATTGACGCTTCTTCATTTTATTCACGTTTGGACATTGACTGATATTTCATAATTGGGGAAAAACCAAAAGCAGCCCTTTTAAAGGTGAACCAACATTGATCTTAAAACTTCTAACTTTTGTAGACGTTAATGTACCATGATTTAAAGACCAGTGAATGGGATGATATTTGCATTTAAATTATATTTGATCAATGCTTTATGTTCATTATAGAAACAGAAGAAAATGACCACACGAAGTAATTGGTTACTTGCGCGCTACCATCTGTGATAGCAAGACGACGACTTATGGGGCATTTCTTTGCGTTCCCTCTTCGTGATGATATTGCATACTGGTCTTCATCCCCTCTAGGACATGCAACTAGTCGTCTCTCTTCTATTAGTAACCAAACGATAGAAACAAACACGACCCATCTATGTAATGGCAAATTACGATTGGATCTCAAGCTATAAACTGAACAATCTGACTTATTAACCGTGGTTTGAATATTATCTTTAATTAATTGACATAAGATATGTTTTTTGTTGCACACTGGAGCCATGCATAATGACCAGTATTAATAGGGGAGTTAATAAGGAAGTTAGGCAATATTTTGGTAAGTTGTGACTCGTAATACATCAAAAGGTACATTTTGGGTTCAAAATTCAAAATTGAGTTTTTGGAATGACTGGGCAGCTTTTTAAATCAGCTTTACAAAAGTTAAAGAAGAAGAAGAAGAAGAAGAAGAAGAAGAAGAAGAAGAAGAAGAAGAAGAAGAAGAAGAAGAAGAAGAAAGAAGATATTGTTTCAGTAATAGTGTGTAAGCTTTTCAAAAGTATAAATACATATTTAATCTTTTGTGATGGATTGCTAGTATCTCTAAACATATTAAAACAAATGCAGTTTCAGTCACATTTACTGATACCATTTCGTAACAGATAGTGGAACAGGCACCTGAAGCTTGTCAGCGGAAAATATTTGCCAACCTACCGGGAAAAGAGACGGTAAAAAGAAGAATAAATGAGGAAGAAAGCTAAGGCATTATTTGAAAATCTGATACTAATAGTGCAAAATATATCTGTCAGCCAGAAACCCATTTTTCTTTTATTTCTCTGTGTTTTTAAACAATGAAATTTGTTTTTGGACAAAGACAAAGAAGAAAAAAACCAAAATGTCTTAAAAATATATATATTCTCAGTGAAAATTAGATTAGCAATATGACGAAAAAGAAATCAAAATAAGATGAGCGAGCGAGTGATGTCATTACAAGAATCAACGTCCAGAAACCGCCTGATGCGGGAGATATTGCGGAGGTGAAAGGATACACTACGTGAGAGAGATGAGATTTGGTTGCGCATGGTCATGGTAGTATCGAAAATAACACCCAGGTTACGTATTGTGTCCGATTACAAGATTGCTTGTTTGTGACGTATTTATATCCACGAAAATTTAAATATAATTTTTTTATGATAAATTTACATAATAGAACTGCTATTTAATAATTTTGATTTTAGATGGTTTCAAAAGTTATCTTTACAAAATGAAGCCACATATATCCATTCTATATCGTATGTGATTTATACATATATGCTTCATCGGGGAATTCAAAATTCAAGAAACAGAAAAGGCAATAAGTCACTTTTTGGTTCGAAAATAAAAGTAGAAACCAGATAAAAGTGTCACAATACAGTTACATTATCTGTCCGTCTGTGAGAAAATCTCTTCAAATGCACTCAGCAGTTTGAATAAACATATGACCTATATGTGAATGTTTGTGGGCAATTCATCGAAATTATTCAGACAATGACCAGCAAATCAATGGGCAAAATTTAATACTCTTGATTGAAATAAAACTTATACAAATTATAACAATTGTCACACACAAAAAATAACAAACTAAATGATACAGATGACCAACTGTTATCAAAACAGGATGATATCAAGTTACCTTTCTGTGTTTTCTCAATAAATTATTAGATCCAATATTTTGAATATTTCTCATGTATTGACAATGATGTCCGTATGTCTGATGTTGTGTAACTGTTACTCTTTTCAATCATATTGTCATTGTACACTAAAGTGTGTGGTGTGTTTTTTTTCGATTTCATTTAACAGTCTACTTTTAATCATTATTTAGTATTTACTTTGTAACACTTTTATGAATCAAAATGTTTAGACTTAGAACATGAAATACATTTATATATTATTTGCCTCTATCAATACGAGTATACACTTTATACTGACCAAACCAATACTGCTGAAAATACTCCATCTTCACAGTATCTTTTATGGTCTATATTTCCGCGTTGCGTTTAGAATAAACCATTGAAAACGGTACATACATATTATCTACAAAATTATCTTCAGGTTTTGTCATCCTTTGGTCAGATTTTATCTACAGATAGGCCTTATTTAAACGGAATTGAATTTGATCGTTTAATGCAACTTTCATTTTAAATTGATTGTATTCAAATATTTAAACACAACCAATACTGGGTAATCAAATAGAAGGTTGTATTAGATTATTAGTTATTGGTCAACGTACATACTTAGTATTCCCCTTTCATTAGCAAACGCCAACATGAGATGGACTTTGATCATGGGATGATGATGATGTAGGTTAGGGGGAACTTTTTATTTGAGACTGAATCTTATTTTTCCGTATGATACTACAGCTGACAAACGAATTAGTACAAGAAGCTTATGGGTATTTAAACAAAATGTCAACAAATTGTTCTGCAGAAAACTATGTCACTACAAAGTTGGTTAGAAATTGCTAATGAACTATAAAATGTCCAAGAACAACTACAATATGTGATTAATTGATGTCTAAATAACTTTCACAAATTCAAGCATATATGTGATGACTCACCCCGAAAAAGGGTGACTTTGTGAAACTGATGAAAATAGGCAGCAAAAAATAAGGAAAATAATAAGAATTTCCAGTATATTTTCTGTTGTAAAATTTGATCGTCTTGATCAATTTCAACAAGTAAAGGTGTCATTTTAAAGCTTAGAAAATGCTTTAACAGATGAAATGATAAAATCAAAATTTATATAATCTGCAGGGTCCCCCTTTCGGGGTGAGCCATCACTTTAGGAGGGCCACTTTTGACAAAATACGAAATCGGTAGATAAAAATCAGAGTGTTTTGCCTGTGGCCTAATCATATTAAGCTAATATCTAAATGCAAATCTATGAAGCTATTCATTGCTACGAAGCCACAACTTTAGAACTCTGTGGGAAAATGTGCATGTAACGACCTCCCGATTGTCATCAGATTTAGATTTTTATCAGCGAGAATTTATTCTTTTCGTTGATCCAGTAATGATCAAACAATTAAATATTATATTATCATTATGATAGTTATCATGTCTGATGTGACATTTCAGTCCGGTATTTGAGCGACAATTTATCGTCGAACCGTTTTCCGCAGTGCGGTATGATAACATGCGGATTTTGTGAAAATCTATTCATCATTATGATGATGGACGTTTAAAATGGATTTTTTTTTTACAATTGCCCGATTAAACGAAGTTAGTTTTCAGGAGGATGACATTACGTTGGATTTTCATAGTCTCTTATGTTACGTCCAAAGTACGTCATATGAACGCCCCTAATCTTTAGATCCCTCTTATGTTTTTCAATGTCCAACTGCTATGATTATCGATGTCTAATGTGTCTTATTTTCGACATTAAAAACTGTTGTACACGTCATGGATATATGGTTCAAATGCTTCCTTCTTATTCGGTCTCATGCAAATATGTATTTTATCAAATGCCGCAATGCTGTACTTTCTGATGTGGCGCCACACATATAATATACTACTATAACCAACTTTTCTCAGTCTCCTTTCCTTTTCAAATTAATCTTGAATTATTTGAAGAAATGCCGATCATATTTATCTAAGCGGTGTGTTAGAATTACACCCAACTCATGAGCACAATAACTCTGTTTGTGTTTCTTATAAAAGAGATTTAAACTAGCATAATATCGGGTTATTAAGAAATTGTATTTTTCTAGCATTTTTGTAAAGTAAAATAGTGTCAAAATATGATTGATAGCTTCCATTCAGTATAGCAATTAACTACGGTATAATATAAATAGCTTGTAATTTGTTTTGAATATTGACATTAAGATGCCCTACTTTATTTTATACCTATTGTTTTATTTCGCATCGGTGTTAATCACCCTGAACGCCTTAGAGATACCGAGAACTAGTTGAAGACACGTTGTTTGGTGCCATGTCCCTCCAAGAAAACCATGATGGATGATCTCTGATACAATAGCTTTTTTCTTACTTATGCAGTCTGTCAAGCATAAGATTTAGAAGATGGGATATGTTACTTTGGTCATTACTGAGGTTTTACTTGTACAGGTTTTTTTATGCTGTAGACGGCTGCAGGCGAGCTACCGGCAACCAACCAATCAAAAGATGTTTGATAAAATTACAAAATGTTTAATAGTCTAGGGTAGCGCACTAGAGCAGGTTCAGGACAGTATCTTGGTTCTTGGATGGATGAGACGGGCAAAGAATTTCATCCGAAATGGTTTGCACGAAAAGCATGCAATAAGATATTTCTGTAGCTGGCTGTGCGAAAAAAAAACCAAGATCTTTAAAGTGTCAGGTCCATCGGATGTTCAATTTAAAAAAATACGTGTCTTATTCCATGCATTCCGTGCAAAGCCGTTTCGGATGAAACTCGTTGTCCGTCTCATCCATCCAAGAAACAAGATACTGGAAGTCCTGAACCTGCTCTAGTGCGCTACCCTCCATTGTAGATTATGTGGCGCCAGCTGTTATTTTTGGAGCTTTCATCACAAGGCCAACTGTCGCAGTTACAGCATAACTCACATCTCTGGTCAACAGTAGGTTGTGCCTGTCTTAGCGTTGAACATGCAATAGCTTTTTAATTGCAGATATATAAACGGTACAGATTGTTTTATATTCTACGTTTGGTAAGATATGACAAAAGAAAGTCGATTCCTTTGAGGTAGGTGTTTGTTCACTTAACCTTGTAATGGTGCATTCAGCGATTTCATCATTGCAACATTGTTCGACACTTACCAATACGCAGTTTTTAGATTTTAAAGGCAGCGCACCACCAGAAACGCTTATAAAGATATGTCCGGTAGGTAAGGTATCGAGCAATGTTGCAGTGATGAAATCGCTGGACTGAACGCACCATTTGTGTCACGCATGTTAGGTTTTGTATATGATATTAATCATTGTTATCACATGGGGTTTCAATAACCATACTTTAAGGACCTTGGATACACCTTGACAAATATCACATACGAAGGCACTTCGTGAGCCGACAAAGGTCTCTAAGAAAGGTTAAGTACATCGTTTTTTATCGGCAGGGAAACATCAATACTATTCTGTCAATATTCTCCACGGCAAAACATTATATCAAACATCTTATTGCGCTACCCATCTTATTGCGCTACCCGAAATAGCATAACATTATATCAAACATCTTATTGCGCTACCCAAAATAGCATAACATTATATCAAACATCTTATTGCGCTACCCAAAATAGCATAACATTATATCAAACATCTTATTGCGCTACCCATTTCAAAACAGATTAATTAAAAGTGTGTTCAAACGATTACCCCAAGTTATTTGGTGATATTTTGATATTTTTAAGGTATCAAGAAATAGATGAGTGGGACTCATTCTCAAATCTTAGTCAATTTACGAGCAAGGTTATGTTGACGAAGGTCATTTTGAAACTCCTATTCATATTTAAATTGTTGTTGCTTCAGTTTTATGTATCTATATGGTGTAAATGCAAATCAGACCTATACTCCATGGCTCCAATCAGGTCAGTATCATATATCATAATGGTATCAGTGGACGAAATTATAATAAGCCTAAGGTGTTGGTCAGTTTTACGGGCAGGGTTTAAGCCCAAGAACGCCTGGACTCTACACTAAAAAGTGGTTGGTCACTGAACAGTATGACGCCTTATGCAGCTTAAGAGATGACCAGAATGTCATAATTGTCCTCCGGATAGGTCGAATCAAAGAGTGCCTTACTGTATGTTATATTTGTTGAGGAGTGTCCAATATCTTTTAAGTATGGCCAGAACGCCTGGACAAATGTCATTCACAAAACAAGACTCATTGATAGGTCACTTTCTTGTTAAGTATACAAACGCACACTTCAAAGGTCAACTTTCTCTTGTCTTATCTTCCCTTAGGTAGAATACAAAAAACAATTTGTAACGTTAAAAATGGTAATTAGAAAACTATTATACTAAAATTATTTATCACGAAATTGCCACAATAACTATCGATTTGCATTTTAATATGGCGATGACTGTTTGAAAATGGAAACCACTATGTATTATTATTTGATATTGAAATAAAAACGTCAACCGTATGAAGATTTTTCTTTAAGGAAAAGAGTTAATTGAACTTCATTTTTCTTAACCAAATTTAATCACGTGAATGATGAAATATGAGGAAGTAATCACTACGGCATCATGAATTTAAAGTTTAAAAAACAATATACCCGGACTTTTATTTTTCACTTTAAAACAAAGATAAATAATTAAAAAAAATGTAAACATATCTTGATAAAGGTGCCAATTTAGATTTTAAAAATATGGTTTAGTTTCCTATTCCATGTCATGTTTTTGTAATACAGTAAAATGATTCAACACTTGACCTCAGTGTCAATGACAAGAAATGGTTAAAGCACAAATCGTTGAGATTTATTGTTACAGCGTCTGCCTCGAACCAGAGATCGGGGAGTTGGTCCTAAGTGATTCTGTATTATCTATGCACATCAAACATTGCATAGATATTGCTTTTCTGATGTGTCATGTTCTTCGTCTTTACTCCTTCTCCACCAACTAAATGAGGCGCCTATAAAATCATCTCTAAAATCAGCTCTAACATCAAAACTACAAATTTGATACACAGATGCGCCATGACTTGGGAAGTCCTTTTGACTCTAAGTTTTATGTTAAAAGGCCTATGCACATAGTGGCAAGGTAGACAAGTGGGCAGCACATGCATAGATCCTCTATTCTTCTCTGTATTTGAATTCGTTTCTTCATGAGTGTTGTTTGAAGAAGAACTGTTTTAATTCTTAATAAACGAGAAGTACTTTGCAAAACCAACAACATTTAAATTACATCTTTCAAATTCATTTAAAGCTGGGAGGAAGCTGTAAGATTCCAAAGAAATGAATGAACATTTTCCCTCATATCAATGTACACGTCTTTTC
>JXSR01S001191.1:73112-86580 GCA_000969725.1 Ophiothrix spiculata | reverse complement strand
ATAAATTTATTTACAATTAAGACAGAATTTGCCACTACGTACTGTAGCAGCCGTGTTGCTGATTCATTTTTTCCGTTGCCATCGGGAGACCAGCCTCCCCCCCCCCCTGGATAAGAGGGTAAAATGATGAACCAATATGATACAAAGCAGATATTTGGAATATTAAACCTTTGCAAGGAAATCAAAGTTCGTATCATTAACTGAATTTTACAAATTGCCTTAATAAGGGAATACAATTGAAAATCATTTATTCAAAAGACGGCGAATGGAACGAAGATAATGACTATTTCAAAAGGGGCATTCTAAAACGACGTAACTTCTTCTTTGACTAATTGAATACACTAGTACAAGAAGACCCAAATAGCTTCCTTCTGTTAAGTTCTGTAAAATATAAATGTATACAAATCTCTAAAAATGCTTTCAAATTACTAAAAAGCATGTCCATGTCTATATCCCAATCATAGTGTCACATTTGACTTATTTAGACATCGTTAGAGAATTTTTTAGTATATAGTTGCAGAGGGGAGCTCATAGAGTGCGGGTTTTCTTGTAATGGCTGTTTAAATATAGCAACTATGTACTATAACAATTATCTAACATTGTCTAAAAAGGTCAACTACAAGGTCAAATGTGACACTATGATTAGGATATTGAAATGGAAATGTTATTTTAGTGATGTGGAAGCATTTTCAGAGATTTGTATGCATTGATATTTTATAAGTATAATTAACAGAAAGGAGCTATTGGAGTTACGGTTTTTTTACACTGATGTATTCAATTTGGCTCAATGTTTACATTTTAATAGAGTGAAAGATTGCTAATATGTTTTATACATTAAAAAATTACACCGATTAAGACGTTCTAGGAGAAATTCTGGTAGTTATGACTTGTTTGGCCAATGATAGTGAAGCGCATAATTGGTGTAGCGAGTATCAAAATACCGAATGATTTTAAATCATTGTACCACCATAAATTATAGATTAATAAATGCGTATTACTTGACGCGAGTGAAATTGTACAAAACAATGCACCGCATGCTGAAGTTGGAGTTGTCCACACTCACGAGGCGCAGCCGAGTAAGTTGGACAACTACGACTTCAGCACAAGGTGCATTATTTTTGTACAATTTCACGAGCGCCAAGTAAAGAGCAGTTATTAATCTAATTCATACACGACAATAATATAATAAAATTGTAAAGAAATTAAACCAACATAATTATTTTAAAAATGTGTTTGCTTTTTCAGTTAAACATAGAAAATACTACCATTCATCGTCTTATGTTAATCATAGTAATTTAGATTTAACTTTCTTTTAAAATGAAACTTGACATACAAGCGCGAGCATGCTATGCGTACGCGTATATGTAGCTTGTACAACGCACTACGCGATACGCAGCGTGCAACTAGAAGAGATTAATGAAATGATGAATGCGTATAAGTTATCAACTGTCCAATTAGATTTACAATTTCAACGCGTACTTAACGCAGAGTGTATGAATATCAGATAAAATCTGTTTGAACATTTTCAATTTTACCCACGCAAAGTTGTAACTAAAATAATTTACTTGGCTTTCTTATAAAATGCACAGGCCTTAAATTTAAATGTATACTCTAATACGAAAAAATTTATAAAAAGAGTTGATTTCGGAATAGCCTGATCAAATGTGTTTTAATCGCTCTCTTGTAAATAATATGTTATCCAGCTTATTGTTTTCTCCTCATAGCTATTTCGTTAAGTTGACCATTTCCCCATCAAGGTTCATGCAAATTGGTTTTGATAAAGAAAACGTTAGTTAATTTAAAATATGTCAGATAATATATTCCAAATAAAAATCACCAATACCTCACAGCTATGCTGATCGTTGTGTTGGTTCCCGCCGCTAAATTTGCATCAAAATACACTATTGGTATAGATATCGGTCAAGTCGACATTGAAATAATGAAGCAAATTGCTTACATTTTATTCCCCAATAATTGTTGAATGTTTGGTTAAACAGAGTGGAGTAATTAATCAAAATTATAATACTATTTGGCATAAAAGTCGGTCAAGTTGATATTGAAACAATGAAGGAAATTGCTAATCACCTTAACAATGATCTAGTTTATTATGCAAATACGCATTACTGGTTGCTTCTATTATTGTTGAATATTAATATGGTTAATGTGGCGTAATTATTCAAATTGATTGGTGACAAAAATGTTTTATATATATTAAAGATTAGTAATAACTGGCGCATGTGCTGATGCCAAAAAAACACCCAATTTCTGTGTCTTATTCTTTACCTATATGATTAAATAATAAAGACATCATTTGAAGAAATATCGAAAGAAATGTACAAAAATAAAATAAGAATAAATAAATGAGAATAAAATAAAATAAGCTTTAAAAATAAAATAACATAACATAAAATAAATTAAAATGAAATGAATTAAAAATAATGAATAAATAAGAGGAAAATGATAGAATGAAATAAAATAGAATAAAGAAAATTACGCGGAAATGCTAAAACGATAAATTGCTGCATGATATAACAGAATTGATCGTTGAATACAATCATAATAATATATTTAACATTGTACAAAATACACTTTTCATCCATTTATTATGTCTGATATGAAAAGCAGTGTGAAAAATGCACGAAGATGATATTGTATATCAACAAATCGGCCAAAGTATATTTTAAGTCCCATCCACCGAATAGAGCTCCACTGATTGCCAGTAAAAGAATGCATTGTTTTTAAATTACTCACCATTATCAATGTATCCATGGCATTGCTCCTGATTATTTGCAAAATACTGTTCACTTGTATTCATCAGTAATCACCAGACATAATTTGCTTCGTTCCTCTTTGGATCTCACCAGGTTACATATTCCACTTACAAAACGTCGTTTGATGTGGAGCAATCTGCCGCAACACATCCGCGAGGTCACCTCCATCAGCAGCTTCAAGAGCCTCCTTAATCTCACCTGTTTCATACTGCATATTTTTTTCACAATGTATTTTTGTTTGTATAGGTTGTATATTTAAGGATTGTAGCGTAAGTCTGTAGTTTTAAGGTCCCTTGTTCTGAAGCCTACTGTCCGCCGAACAGTTTTAGCGATAGGACTTTCAATCGTATTACACCGGTTCTTTTAGAATAAAAACATCATGTAAATATCGCGCAACTTAAGCAAACGCCTTTTAAAGAAGCCATTGGCTTCGTTCCACTTTCCGTCTTTAGAATAAAGAATATTCAATTGTATTTCCTGAGGACATTCGTAAAATGTAGAGAATAACAAGATTTTTGATCTATCTTGCATATCAGTCAAAAATGGGCTTGGCTCATCATTTTACCGTCTTAGCGACACATTTTGTCATGCAAAATGAATTTCATCTCGCCTCTTGTAGAGTCATGACTTTAGGCAGTCAGGTGGCAAACTACTGGTAATTAAAAGGTAGTAGGCGAAGATTCCTGCAGGCTAACCCAGATTTCGATCTGCCAGTACTATTTAGAAATTTCCTTTAATCTGATGATGTAAATATTTATCTTATATATTCAACTTGTGGGGATTTTATGTTTCTTAGGGACATTGTATAATTTACATGACCATCCATGTATGTTCGTTTATCAATTTTTCGGATGATAAGCAAAGAAAATAGTCAATGTAAAGAGTGGATACAAAAGGAGTTTTCCTAGATATAACAAAAAGGACATTTTATTGTGCAATTTTAATGAAATGCCTTCAACTTCACCATTGAAGTGTATACGATGTCAAAATTGTAATCTGAAGTATTTATAAAGATAAAAACAGATGAAAATCATTTAAAATCATTCAAGATACTTCAAAAAATCGGTTATTTGACAGTTTCGAGAGAGAAACGTGTAGTAATGTCAGGAAAAGTTTACACTTCACTTTGCATTTTTACTTTTACGTCTTTAAATTACTAAACTGTACCAAAGTGCTGACAATATTATAAACACGATAATCATGAAATAAACCTAATGAAACGTATTGAATATCGAAACGAATTTTTTAAAAGTTTTGCAGGAAGTGGGCAAAGTTGAAATAATTGAGAGGAAATGCATTTTTTCATTTCACAATAATAGGGAAAATGTTAGCTCTCGAGTTGCTGAATTGTGGAAAAACAATTGCAATAATTCGTAGATAGACATATCCGTACTAAACTCTCATATAAATGAAAAATGAATATAATTTTGGATGTTGCATATGTATTGGCAAAATTATTCAAGAAGAATCAATATACTAAGAATCATAATGTGCTTTCATTTATCGTCAAAAAAACATCGTGAATAATATCATGTTCCTGAATCAAACATATCCACAATGAATCTACTGATCGTCCAATCCGCTGACTGTTTTTTTTAGTATGGGTCGGTACCCTTCAAAGAAATTTGCTGTTGTGGATTTTTACCTTAAAATTACCTTAATCAGTTTACTCATCGTACAATGCAATGTGCATCAAGTGAAAACAAGATGGATTGTGCTAGTAATGTGCCATGAAAGTATGAGTGATAACTTCACGTTCAGGAAAACAGCAGTGAGTGAGTTTGAAATTGCAGACCAATCAAGTACATTAATGTTGCCGTGTGATGTTCACACTCACGCTGCGTGACAGTTTATTTAATACGGTTTGATACATTGAGAAATGTTTTGTTAAGTTAACAAATAATTGAAAGGAAACAACAATGAGCGTTTCACCTTCCAACAAATATCTCTCAATTAATAATCCAGTGCACTAACGTTTGCATTGATGTCAACACTCATGCCGCGTTACAAATCACAAGGGAATGAATTTTTATCTTGCATAGAATACAAAAGTTAGCTGAATAATCTACTAATACATTGTTGAATGAAAACATTAAAACTGAAACCAGCCAGTCTGATATAATGATTTAATTTAAAAGGTGCATTATATAAATAAATCTAATTCATCAACAGCCTAAAATAAATGTTGGGTTCCAAGGAACTAGGACGGGACCACTTTAAACATCCCTGTACAGCGCAGACTAGTTTATAGAGACAATTGGTATGCTGGCGACTGCCTCAAATTTTTTTTAAAATATTTTACTTTTTGCATGGTAAAGTAAACTATGTTCATCTAATCACCTATTATAAGTACCCATACTGAAAAAACTCAAGGAGACCAGAGAACAAAGAAAAAGGCAACAAATATCATATGCGTGATCGTCCTATTCACAAATTTTGTAAATGCAAAAAAAACTTATCATAAATTGCGATGTTTTTTTACAAAATTAATGTAACGAGGACAAAAAGTACCTTAATTGAATATATGACCAGATGTATTATTAAGTATTTCAAAGTCAAGCTTTACCGACTTCTTACACAAAAGCAATACACTGCTCAAGGTGTATTGGTTTTAGGATAATGTATCAAGGGCCTTTTTCAATTGTCTTAAACACAATTGAACAATTTGCAAGTGTTGCCACTAAAGAGCTAAGTTTCTCTAACAACTTTATAATTGCTGTTGATTTACTCCGGGGACATTAACGGTTGTTTTCGGTAACTATTGATTAATATTATGATATCGCCATGAATAAATATGAATTAAAAGAATTAACCGAGGGTCAACAGTTCTCCAAATGCGTGTCGTGTCGGCAAGCGTACAGGTTTCCAAAGAAAATCTAGATCCCAAACTTGATTTATTGAATTTATATTATGATCAGTACTTTGGAAGTCGTTTTTGAACTGACAAGACACGTTAGTTCTCCAATTACTTTCATTTTTTGAACGTCGTTATCAGTGTATTTTTTTAATTTATAAAATAAATTAGCAATCTTTCACTCTATTAAAATGTATACGTTGAGCCAAATCGGTCAAAGAATAAGTTACATCGTTTTAGAATGCCCATTTTGAAATAGTCATTATGTTCGATCCATTCGCCGTCTTTTGAATAAATGATATTCAATTGTATTCCCTAAGGGCAATTTGTAAAATACAGATAATGATACGAACTTTGATTTCCTTGCAAAGCTTTAATATTCCAAATATCGACTTTGTATCATGTTGGTTCATCATTTTACCCGCTCGTCCCATTTTTCGTATTTAGAAAATAGGATATTCAATTGTATTTCCCTAAGGACATTCGTAAAATGTAGAGAATAACAACAACTTCAATTGTTCTTGAATATCAGTCAAACATGGGCTTGGCTCTTCATTTTACCCTCTCATCGACACATTTTGTCATGCAAAGTAAATTTCATCTCGCCTCTTGTAGAGCCATGACTTTAGGCAGTCAGGTGGTAATTTGGAGTTATATAAGGCGGGGATTCCTTCAGGGTAAACCCGATTTCAATCGGCTTTTGGAACTAGTTAGAGAAATTCTTTAATCTAACCATTTAAATATTTATCTTATTTATTGAATTTTTATTTTTCTTGAGGGCAATGTGTTATTCACATGAGCATCCATGGGATTAATTCTTTACAATATTCGTTTGTCAATTAATGCTGATGAGAAGCGACAAAAAGTAATTGTGCAAGTTGCAGTAATATATGAATACAAGGTAAACTTGATAAAAGAGACATAAGACAAATAAGTTGTTGTTGTGGTATACGGTATATGGAGAAAGAAAAATTTATTGTGTAATTATAATGAACTAAATTATTCCAACATTGAAGCGTGTATGTGTCATCAATATTACAACAGTGGGTTCAAATATGAGGTGTAAGTATCATGAGTTTAGATGACAATAATACATGAAAGATTTGAATTCATTATAGAAAAACGCCCACAATAAATTCATTATCTGACTGTTTAAAGTTTGTTTCCTTTTCACAGTTTCTTTAAATTAGTATTCTACTTAGGCAAGTTTTTATTTTAACAATAAATATGTGACAACGTAGAAGCGAAAAACTAGAGAGAACGAAGCAAAATACTGTTTTAGGCTAGGCCTACGGCAATAAGATTCTATAAAGGAATAATAACAAAAATAACTCAACAATAAAAAATGTGTTACTGGTGGCATGAATAATAATTTAAGACTTTTAATAATTAAAAGAAAACGGTCACATAAAATGGACATTAAAAACTGTTCTCACGAATGACCCCCTTTTTTGTTTCAAACAAATAAATAAATGTTGTGTAATTCTTCCAGACCTTCTTAATTCAAAATCAGGACATTTTACATTAGTCAAAGCAAAATCAATCTTGTGCTTTTCAATGAAACAAAGTGATATGATTGGTCAGGTTAGCTTTCGTATCATGATAATTATAAAAGATGAATATACACAAATGTTGTTTAACACAAATTTGCTTGTTATAAATTTGAATATCGTCTCATCTGACTCCTTATTGTTGGTAGTTACTAATATAATTGTTACATTTAGAAGATCTGTTTTCATTATTAAGATTTTAATTAGACGTTGAAAAATATCTTTCATAATAATTCAATTGAACTCTTTGATTAAAAAGCAACTTTAAATTTTACACATATTTATATTGTCAAATACGATCAGGTTAACAGCGTATTACATTTGTTTGAATTTGACATTGATATTACAATTAGTAAATTGGTCTACACTTGCCTGTACGTCACAACAAAGACAGATGGAAAGAACAAGCCAATTTATGTAAGTAAAATATAATGCAATGTCAATAAAATCTTCGTTGTTTTGACATTGATACTATAGTTCTTTTCTGTTGTCAACTGAAATTAAGTTAACGGTGTTTTATTGTTACGTTTGTTTAACCTTTGTCATTGCTTACTTGGGTAATATTAAACTATAGAATATCCAGCCTTAAACTATTTAACCATTTTTAAGATGTAGAATATTGTTACTATTGTGAACAAAATGATTCCATCTGTCTTTGCTGTGAATAGGGAGCAGGTTTCGACTAATTTACTAATTATATCTCCAAGCGCCTGTGATATGAAACAGACAAAAATTATATTGATTGATCTTTAAAGTAATTCAAAATAAAATTCTTGCGAATGTGATTTGATACAGATTTGATAGGTAATCTAGGTGAGTGTGAAATGGAGCTCTGAATGTGGTCATATTTCTCATGTACTGGGAGGGGACAACAGAAATGGGTAAAAAAAACCCGTGATTTCGAGGTCAAATTTGATTTGATAACGCCTGAGTCAAGGTCACTTCACTTCTCAAGTTGAGTGGTCATATGGAATGTGTATCTATAAAAGTGTGATAAGCAGGTGATTAAATTTCTTGGTCACGCTTGACTGTGCCAAGAGAATGCTTGAAAGCAAAACATAAAATGATCCTTCAACGCCCCTCAATTTACAAAACTAGGGATATGGTGAATGGTCCCTGCGGTATATGACATCTTACAAACCTTCCAGATGTCATCTGGTCATATACCGTCAGGGAACCATTCCACGTTCACCACAATCCTAAAAACGGTTTACTTTTTGACCTGTTTCGGGGGGAAAGGGAGAATAAAAAATCTGTTTTTAAAGCAAATATGTTTTCATTACCATTGAAATCTTTGACGCAATTTAAATCGTGAAGAAAGGCAGATGAACATAAAGAAAAGGCTGTATTTGGTTTTCACATGAAAGTTGAACAATTATTGGTACAATCGTGTTACAAGATCTCAATCAATTCAAGACATGGGCCGGGCAACATCATGTCGTTTACTCCCTCAGGGGTTTTATAAGAATTTAGTTCAGTGAGCATGGTGAGTAGATATTTAAAACGTGAGAAGGATGAGCTGTGTATGAAAAGAGGGTATTTTATTAAGGATATCGACGATAAGGTCAAAACAAAAATTGTTTGGTTGTCCTCCATACTTTTATTTTGAGTAAGTACGGGCGGGCGGATTTTCTTTTTCAAATGTAAGTCAAATCTGCACCAAATTATGGCCTCTATAAAGATGCAAATAAGTCTACTGTACTGAAAAATCTCTTTATACAAGTTTAAAAGCATTATAAAAATGTAAACAAAATGAAAACAACAACTTGAAAAATATTTTTCAAAATATCAAAATTCTCAAAGAAAAAAAAACTTTTTTTGGAAATCTGAAAATTAGGCGCGGTATACTTTTGTACAGTAAACACTTTTTTTTTCCAGTTTCGAAAAATATGGGCGGGCGGTGGGGGACAACTAAACAACCTTTTTTTGGCCTGATTGGATAAATTGAGCACGACTGATATTATAACCCAGCAACTATATACCTTGGCATTCTAATTGTGACTCTTCACTTATTAACAGTTAACTGCATAGGGTACCATAATACCCAACATTTGGTTTTACGGTTGTTTTTTGCAATTTTTGCAATTGTCTAAATAGTAGTTGGGCTTCTTTTAGCGAAAAAATTGAGATCGACTGCGTCGTTTTCGAGTTAATTAGCATAAATGAAAATGTCTTTCTTTTATTTTGGAGGGGTGCGGAGTAAAATTTTCCAAAAATGTCAATGTATTCATGATCTCCTAATTTGAGCCAAATTTCAATGGAAAATTCCTTCAGGAAGTGGGTTTTTCAATTTTTGGCCAAAATCGAGATGTCACGAAACGAAAATCGGTTATGGCCGCCATTTTGAAATGGCACGTATATTTTCCTAAAATATTGTTGTGATAAGTGTACCTATATATGGTGTAAAGATTATTTAAAATTTCGGGCGGGAAAGTGGTTTTAAAACTCACCCACACACCCCCTTATTGCACTATAAGTGCGGGGTATCTAATGCAGTTAAGTGTAAGTGTTACGATTATTAGAATAATAAGTGTTGATATGCGCTTATTTTCTTATATTGTTTAAGACAACAAGTTCTTATTTGATATGAATAACTACTTTCCAGTTATCTTATTTCATGTTTGCCTTTATTTTGCTTAAGTTGGCTTTGAAACCCATTGTACAAAAATAAACATCGCTTTGAATTACTTCGCGGCTGATTTTTTAAATGTATAACATCGACACAATTTGCAGTTATTGCCAACCCCTATACAAATATACCGACAGCGGCGTTCGGCGACCGACAAACGAACTATTGGTGGTGCCTGTGCCGTGCACCACCCTTTGGTTAGGGACGGGCCATTTGACTTTCAGGGGGGCTGGAAGTTTAGGTCGAGGCTAGATTTTTTTTCCCCGCAAATATTTTCGAGGCAATTTTTTTTTTTCTTCTTTACTTTCTTGAAGCAAGATTTGTTAAAGTCCAAAATCTAAAAAAATGTCGGGAGCTTCGCCCCCGAACCCCTATATATGATAATCAAAAGGGGTGTGGATTAAGTTATTTTTTTTCTCAAGCAGTGGATCAAACTATTTTTTTTCTCTCACACAGTGAGGCAAGTATTTTTTTTTCAGAAAAACTTCCAGTCCGCCCCCCCCCCCAACTGGAAGTCTAATGGTGCGCCCCTTACACTTGTGCATTGGCTTCTTTCCCATCCAATTCATTATTTTGTATTGTATTCAAACTGATGAAGGGACATTGTAGCATGGTTGGACCTTTTTCCGAATTTTAAAGTTTGTGTTTTGAAGGATGTGTTTATTTTAACTAATGATAGCAATACATCTCAAATTTTGTAATGATAAGAAATATAATTTGAGTTTATTTGACTGTAAATTTAAAATTTTACTATCATATCAATTTTTTGAAATCTGCTTTTAATCCCTAGAATAAACATACTTTGGTATTGATCGCCAAACATATCGCTGAAATGGGTGTAAAAATGGTAAATCGCGGGCGGCAATGACAACAGAGACATTTAATATTAACGCATTTGCTCCTTAACGCTTATTATTGTATTAACTGTACTGATTGACCATTTCGTAAATCTTTTTCTACATGTTATAACCGCTCTTATCTGATATACTTTGAACCAAATCCAATAAATACAGTGATTACGATTAAAAAAGTAAACCACTTCTAAAGAAATTAATAATTTATTGAATCATAATTGATGTGATAACAAATGTAATTACTGATTAACTAACTAAAGTAAACGTACTTTGGTATTGCTCGACAAACCTTTTGCTAAAAAGGGTAATTCGCGGGTGGCAATGACGACAGAGACATAGCCTTTACAACTTGAATACATACGCATTTGCTCCTTAACGCTTATTATCTTATTAACTGTACTGATTGACCATTTCGTAAATCTTTTTCTACATGTTATAACCGCTCTTATCTGATATACTTTGAACCAAATCCAATTAATACAGTGATCAAGATGAAAAAGCAAAACACTTCTAAAGAAATGAACAATTTATTGAATCATAATTGATGTGATAACAAACGTAATTACTGATTAACTAACTGAGATTAAAATAATAAGTTTAAATACTAAACATTGTGTTGACTAAATATTGAAGTAGCTAGAAGGCAACATGTATTTTCCTGATTTGATCAAGATTTACACATTGATAATTTCACTTTTCGGTGAGATGTGCCACAGGCAAAATTAAGTAAGCTTCTATAGATACATCTCTTTGTGTCTCCACTCAAGATCTAACGTTTACAACTATTTTTTGAAATTTATAATTGAATATCAAATTTGAGGTAAAAATTTATAATGAGTTCTATAATCCACATATTTTTTTTTTTTTTTTTGAGTAAAGTATTTGAACTTACAGTGCAAATTATTAATGTCATGATTGAAAAGGCGTGTACATTGATATGAGGGAAAACGTTCATTCATTTCTTAGAATCTTTCAACTCCTCCCAGCTTTAAATGAATTTGAAAGATGTAATTTAAATTGTTCATATTGTTGGTTTTCGTTTATTAAGAATTAAAACAACTCTTCTTTAAACAACACTCACGAACGAATTCAAATACAGAGAATATGCATGTGCTGGCCACTAGTCTACCTAAAAGGACTAAAAAGTCATGGCGCATCTGTGTATCAAATTTAGTTTCGGTAGTTTTGATGTCAGAGCTGATTTTAGAGATGATTTTATAGGCGCCTCATTTAGTTGGTGGAGAAGGAGTAAAGACGAAGAACATGACACAACAGAAAGGCAATATCTATGCAATGTTTGACATGCATAGATAATGCAGAATCACTAAGGACCAACTTCCCGATCTCTGGTTCGAGGCAGACGCTATAACAAAAAATCCCCAACGATTTGTGCTTTAACCATTTCTTGTGATTGACACTGAGGTCAAAATTAATGTTGAATCATTGTAGGAAACTAATTTAAATCTAGATTGGCACCTTTATCAAGATATATTTAAATTCTTTTAATTTATCATTGTTTTAAAATAAAAATTAACGTAAGAGTATACTGGTTTTTTTTAACTTTAAATTCATGATGTCGTCGTGATTACTTCCTCCTATTTAATTTCACGTGATTAAATTTGGTTAAGAAAATGAAAATCAACTCTTTTCCTTACAGAAAAATCTTCATACGGCTGGACGTTTTTTATTTCAATATCAAATTAATACATAGTGGTTTCCACTTTGAAACAGCCATTTGAATATTTTGCCCTATTTAATGTCTATGCATTGTTTTCCTTCTCTTTGATGGTAATCGCCATATTAAAATGCAAATCGATAGTTATGATGGCAATTTCGTGATAGATGATTTTAGTATAATAGCTTTCTAATTACCTTAACAATTAACGTTACAAATTGTTTTTTGTATTCTACCTAAGGGACGATAAGACAAGAGAAAGTTAACCTTTGAAGTGTGCGTTTGTATACTTAACAAGAAAGTGACCTATCAATGAGTCTTGTTTTGGGAATGATATTTGTCCAGGCGTTCTGACCATACTTAAAAGGTATTGGATACTCCTCGACAAATATAACATACAATAAGGCACTCTTTGATTCGACCTATCCGGAGGACAATTATGACATTCTGGTCTGAGTTTGGTCATCTCTTTAAGCTGCATAAGGCGTCATGTTGTTCAGTGACCAACCACATTTTTATTGTAGAGTCAAGCCCTTGGGCTTAAAACTGGCCAGTAAAACTGACCAACACCTCAGGCTTATTATAATTTCATCCACTGATACCATTATGATACATTGGATATATGAGATTGGAGCCATGGAGTATATGATACAGACCTGGTTGGAGCCATGGAGTATATGATATAGATCTGATTTGCATTTACACCATATAGATACATAAAACTGAAGGAACAACAATTTAAATATGAATAGGAGTTTCAAAATGACCTTCGTCAACATAACCTTGCTGGTAAATTGACTGAGATAGAAAGACAAAAACAATTGTTGCACTTGCGTACCCTACTTAACTCATAGTCCCACTCCTCTATTTCTTGATACCGTAAAAATATCACCAAATGACTTAGGATAATCGTTTAAGCACATTTTAACTTATCTGTTTTGAAATGTCGCCTAAAACTATTTTGGGTAGCGCAATAAGATCTTTACATAATGTTAGACCATTGAAAATATTGACTACCATAGCTTTTGCAGAACAGTATTGATGTTTCTTTGCTGATAAAAACAATGTACTTAACCTTTCGTAGAGACCTTTGTCGGCTCATGAAGTGCCTTCGTATGTGATATTTGTTAAGGTG
>JXSR01S001191.1:42655-69002 GCA_000969725.1 Ophiothrix spiculata | reverse complement strand
TTCAAAATATCAATAGTTTCTCGGGCAAGAAATATAAAGAAATGGAAAAACAATATTGTTAATTTCCACCGAGACCTGTTTATCTGCAGTTCCATTTATAGTACTAACAGAGTGCAGTAAATTTTATTTTCTTTCAAGCATTGTACGTTGGAACAAAATACCGGTATTTACACAAAATTCTAAATGGTGCGCAATCATTGTTTTTGGAAACGTGATACTTAATAGTTTACGAAGGTCATATGGAATGGTCAGTTTTGCTGGTCATTTTTGTGGCTATTTGCACGTGGTAACAAAAGAAAGAACAGTTCGGCCCCCCTAGTTCTGAATATTAGCATTCAAATGATCAATTAACATTTTTTGCACATGACTAAAACAAACAAGAACATACAAAAGAATATCATTGTTATTCATTTACCCAAAAGTTCTTGTTCAACTTTATATTAACGACGCGCTTCTTATGATTTTTACTTTTTTACACATTTGCAAAGACCATAATTATTTAAAAAAAAACTAAAATAACACCTCATTAAATTTCGCTCTAATGCTAGAAGTCAAGTTGTAGTCCGTCAAAGGGTGTCATAGAATATAAAGTGATACTTTAGAAAAACGCGTTCAAAGATCAGTATTCCTATATTTTTTATTTATCGTTTTTAGAATATACAGATAAAGTTCATATTTTCTAATCACTTCATTGAAATGATACTTAGCAGGTATTTTGGATTGCTAATCTGCCAAAAATAAATTTCGATAAATTACGACCGTTGCATGTATTTTCACATGTAGCGAAAAATGTAGTTTATTGCATTTACGGCTGTATAAAGATGAACGAACACAATAATAATAATATCTATGAATGGTAACCTATGAATTCGAAAAAAGAGTTGGTCAATTTTAAGACAAATGCTTTGCTTGCACAAATATTGTAAAGTTTAGCTGGCAACTTAATCTAGATCGTGACGTCCTTGGGACAGGTGGAACCAGAAAAGTGCTATTGTGGTTTATAATGTCCTTTGAAAGTATGACTACTAAAATGCAATACTATATATAGTAAGTATGATAGGATACATTCTGATACACTCAAAGCATATTCAAACTTTCTCTTGTCTATCTTCCGAACGGCTGGAAAGAAAAAGCAGTCGGTAACGTTCAAACTATTGCAGTTCAAAAGCTATTGTATTTGAAAATGACTTATCATACTTGTCGTCGTATCAAAAATGACTTCGAACTATTTAGTCGCCTTTGTATGACTATCAACAATAAGGATAAGTAAAACAATACTTTGAAATTAAGTAGGGTATAAAAACACGTTATTGAAGTGTGAAATTAATATTCAAATATTGAAACCACAAAGTACTAATACTAATATTGAAATATCAATATCCAGAAGTTGTTTTCTTTGGAACAATAGACTAAGTTATTTGACATATTTTGATCGCGTTGAACTATTATAAACTTATTGAGGGATATCGAAATGATATCTCTAAGAAGGAAAATAAATATCGTTGAAATATTGTCAAGATATCTGATCTTACTTATGTATATTATGGTGCATATATGGTCTCATAAGTAGTTTTACTTTCTTTACAGTTTACGATACATATCTCCAACCCGTCACTTAGGAGAAAATCGAAACATTTAGCGTAATTACGTCCCTGCGTTTGTGGAGTTCCCAGTGCCCAGAAAATCTATGATAGCACGCTCGAAGTTAAGTTGTTTGATATCATATAGTGAAGGATAGGGATTTCTCTTTTCATTGATACCAACATTACGGAAATCGGTCGAGAAATGACAACACAATGACGTAATAAAATACGACACACCCCGAAAATGTTGATTTTCCTTGAAATACAAAATGGATTTTTTTCATTAGAAAAGATCTCTACCACATGACCATAACGGTCTGTGGACAGTCAGTGGGAGAAATATGTTACTTTGCACATTGACTATGCAAGATTCCTGAAGTGTCACATAATAAGATCACAAAAATAATTCTTACGTCATATAGCTCGTTCGGATCGGAAAATCGGGATTTTGGCAAAAATGGCCACCAATTCAAAATTTTGCTATAAAAGTTCTAAATGACCTATTTTCATCGGATTTTTTTGCTAAAAAAGAAGGGAAATGACAATTCTAACATGCCCTGCAAGTTTCAGCTTCATAGCATGCATATATTTTTCAAAATGTCGACTTAAATTTTCCGGGGCTTCACCCCCCCCCCCCCCGTACACCCCAACATTGACTGCCTACTCTAACCCCACCGTAGGTGGTACCCCCTATTTTTTTCATTAAAATGACCACAAAGGATGTAAAAGAAAATACACAAATGCCTGGGGTTAGTTGCTTTTGCGTTTTTATGCAGGGGGGGGGACCTTTGATTTTAACCTTTGTTTAACCTTCGTTTACACCCCCCCCCCCTGGGTAGACGAAGGTTAAACAATCCTAATTGATGTGGGTACAAAAATGTAAAGTACATGTACAATCTAAATCCTTATTAGACTGTCTCACGTTTATTCTGATTGATCAAAATTCTCCGAAGCAACTTATTTAAAGCTTGGGGTAGCATTTAACAAGATAAGTGTGGGTTAAACAGCTGTTTATTATTTAATACGTGATATTAAAATGTTGTGTTAAAATTGAATAAGCCTTTCTAAAGGTCCAATGGTTATTTAATTACCTTGAATGATATCCATAGAATGATATCTCTCTCAGAGCGACTCAAATGTTGGTGATGTTATTTATCATCAAGCACAAAATGTTATTTGCCATTAGCCTGTTTGCAAATGAATCTTAACCATCTGATTTATTCAAATAAGCTTAAGTTACACGTGTAAATCAATTTTTATTCAATTATAACATTACAAATTATACTTTATCTAACAAGTTTATTGCAATGATCTGCGAATCTTGACCAGGTCTTCTCAAATAGAAGATGGAGAAAATTGAGAGTAATGATATTTAGCAGAATTAGCAGGTTACATACATTATTATCATTTAGCATTAAACGACGAAAGATCATATCTACGATATTTCAATTTAAGTTTGTTGTCATTTATATAATTATGTGACTGTCCATCCCAAAACAGTGATTAAAATCAATGGCGGCGGAAGGTTAACATTTTAGGGGTGACAGCTTATTTCTTTTAAATCAAAAATGCTGGTTACGCCACTGGTTCAACTGTAGCAAGGTGAACAGCCCAATATATTTTACCTAATGTTGGTCGAAAATTTACACAATGCTGGTAGTACTTTTGAAATTGAGCATATATGGCAAACAATTACAATCGTACATTTTTCTATAATTGTCGTCAACAAACATTTCTTTTTCTCCAACGGTGTCACTAATTTTCATCATTCCGTGATCATTGGTGATCACAAATTGTCCGCACTTAAAACCGTTCCATCTTCTCATTCAATGCTATAAACCTAACACCAAAACAAATGCACTTCTTGTTCACGACATGTTGTCTGGCTTAACGTTTCCTCCTCCTCGCTACGATATCAACATATGCGACAGTTTCCTCTGGGTAGTAAGATCGTCAATCTTTACGAAGGTGCCATTTATTGGCTCCCAAAATCACATCAGACTATTATATTGTCATATATATACCAAGAACAAAGCCCTTGCTGACCGCTACAAGGTAATGAAGTAGTGATTTAATCTGCATTTAAATTAACCAAGAAAGTCCCTCGCAAGAAGAATGGCTGACACGAAATGCGTCTGCATTTAAAACAAATCACTGAAAGTTTTTTTGAGAGTATGTATGACTCCAGAGACAATTTGTTCGATATTGGTATTATTATCGATGCCTCACGTTTTGCGCCCTTACCTGTGGATCAAATTTATTTGAGAATAGCATATAGGAAGGTGGTAACCACCACCTCATAGACAAGTCGCCATTTTGAAAAAATATGCATGCTAAAAAGCTTAAACTTGCAGGACATATTAGAACTACCATTTCCTTTGTCCATAAGCAATAAACTAGATGAAAAGTCCGATATTTAGAACTTTTATAGCAAATTTTTGTCAATTTTGGCCGAAAAACAGATTTCGGCGAAATTTCTGACCTGAAGTATATATGTAACGCCTTGGCCGATTTTCATGATTTTGGTATCAATTATGAAACGAGCAGACCCTGTACTTTACTATGGTATAAAACAACTACACTTTTGGCAATGGTCACTCCCCCTTAGGGGACGACGTAGTAGAAAGTAGCTTAGGTTGACGATGGTTAATGACCAAGATATCATTAATTGGTAAAAATATTTTTTATATTGGTTATTCATTTATTTATAATACCAATCCACGCAATAAGTGTAAGATGCAAAGTAGACATGAAACAGGTGCCTTAATAATCACTTACAATAGCTTCTTAATGTTTGAAAAGGAAACTTTTGTTTAATCAACGTGCTGCTTACTGTAAAACAAATGGGGTTGTAAATTGAAGTGACCAATGAATTAAGTCAATTATAGACGAGTGCTTCTCATCAATAAAGTGTAAACTTCGACAAAAAACTTCATTTGACCACTATTTGTAATGATAAATAAATCATTTAACCCTCATAAATAGCCATAAGTTAGTCACTTAAGGCTTACCAGGGTTTACAGACACATTTACATTGTGCGGGATTGTCCCTGTCAATTTGATTACAATTTATAAGCGATGAATGGAAATGCAAAAGGACATTATAAAAGCTTACATTTGCTGTATACAGATTTTATGGTTTGGAAAGAGTAAAGATCTTTGTTGATGGACTCATTGCCGTGATTTTCTGTGAAATATACAGCCTGCTTCATATAAACTGATAAATATAATAAAACTGAACAAATTGTAAACACGATATCGATACTCATTACATTTAAAGGACCACTTCAAAACCCAACCTGTGTCTAAACGCCCGGAATCGGTGGCTCTGGGCTCTCGGATGCCATTTGAGTTTTAAAGTGTTCTCTGAAGAAGTACTTATAGTAAGTAATTCACACTCCATATAATGACACCAAAATTTCCTCTGTATGTTAAACAGTTCCGGAGATATTAACTTTTTGTCGAAATTCATTGACGCCATTCGATCCATGAATAGGGCAACTAAAAAGGACTATTTAGGGGATTGAAGGATTTGAAGAAATGTCAAACAAACCATGATTTTTTTTCAATATGTAACTTCTACTACTGCCTAAATAATGACTAAAATTCCAAATAGGTCCCACGTGGAGCTTCGTTTCGAAATATCAGACAGAATTCCAGGGCTTTCGTTCAATTTTACCAAATGGACCAGCATTTTTAGTTATTGCAGTTTGAAATCGTAATTTAGCGCAAATGAATATTAAATTATAATTTTTATTGTTCCATTAGTATTGGGCAAATTATATAATAATTTGTGACACTGTAATATTGAAAAGTTATTTCATCAGTTTCATTGTTTCGATTTCGATAAATTACGACGGTTGCATTCATTTTCACATATAGCGCAAAATGTTGTTTGCTGCATTTACGGCGGTATTACTACAGAGATGAACGAACACAATAATAATATCTCTGAATGAATGCTTATACCTTTGAAGTCGATAAAATGGTCAATTTTAAGACAAATGCTTTGCTTGCACAGATATTGTAAAGTTCAGCTGATGGTGTACTTGGGACAGGTGAAATAACCAGAATGTGCTATTGTGTTTTATATTTGTCTAGGTGTATCTAATGTCCTTTGAAAGTATGACTACTAAAATGCAATACTATATTAAGTATGTTATACATTCTGATACAAAAGCACACTCAAAGCATACTCAAACTTTCTCTTGTCTATCTTTCAAAAGACTGAAAATAAAAAGCAGTTAGTAACGTCAAAATATTGCAGTTAAAAGGCTATTGTGTCTGAAATGACTTGTCGTCGTATCAAAAATGCCTTCAAACTATTTCGTCACCTTTGTATGACTATCAACAATAAGGATAAAACAATAGTTTAAAATTAAGTAGGGTATAAAAACACATTACTGAAGTATGAAATCAATATTCAAATATCGAAACCACAAAGTTTTTATGCTAATATTGAAATATCAATATCCAGAAGTTGTTTTCTTTAGAACAATAGACTTTATTTGACATATTTTGATCGCGTGGAACTATTATAAAGTTGTTGAGGGATATCGAAATGATATCCGATATCTCTGGTTGCATAAGTAGTTTTACTTTCTTTACAGTTTACAATACATATCCTCAACCCGTCATTTAACACATAGGCTGCAAGTGAAAATCGAAACATGTAGCGTAATTACGTCCCTGCGTTTGCGGAGTTACAGTGCACAGAAATTTATGATGACACGCTCGAAGTTATGTTGTTTGATGTCATAGTGACAGATAGGGATTTCTCTTTTCATTTATACCAACACTACGGAAATCGGTCGAGAAATGACGACACAATGACGTAATAAAATACGAAACACCCTGGAAATGTTGATTTTTATTGAAATACTTTTTGTATTAGAAAAGATCCCTACCATAACGGTCTGTGGGCAGTCAGTGGGAGAAATGTGTTAACTTTGCACATTGACTTTGCAATATTCCTTTTCAATATTCCCAACTATCACATAATAAAATCTTCTGAGTGAAGTTTAATTTTTTTCATGATACACCGTTGTACGCGAGCAACCGGAATAAACAATAACCAACTGCCCAGAAACGGCAGGGAACCGCCGGTTAAGTTTTGAAGCGACCCCTTATACTGTATGATTGAGCAAATACTATCATAAGCCACGGTTAAACAATCCTAGTTGACGTGGGTACAAACATGTAAAGTACATATTCAATCTAAATCCTCATTAGACCGTCTTACGTTCATTCTGATTGATCAAAATTATTATTTATTCTCCGAAACTACGGTTTACTTTTATGGGGAAATTCAAGCAAACAGAATGTAAACAAGGTATTTAGAATTCAAAAACGTGCCATTAGAGTAATAACAAATAGTGACTACTTAAGATCTACCAAGCCATTGTTTAATCGACTAAAAATTTTGAATGTATTTGATATGTACACGAGGGAGGTTGCTACTTTTATGTTTAAATATAAAAACAATTTACTGCCTTTATCCTTTAAAAATTTCTTTACAATTCTTCGTGATAACCATCACTACAATAAACGATTTCTTCATTTGGTCCAAAAGTTTGGAATGAACTACCGAAAAATGTTAAGCAGGCAAAAACCCTAAATCAATTCAGGTCACTTCTGAAATCTGAACTGCTCAGTGCATAGCATCTGTAATTTTATGTCGTACAAAAATTGTTTCAATCCATAAATGATTTTGCTTTTGATGAATTCTTCTATTCTTTTATACATTTTGTTGTTGTTATTCCGATGATGTTCAATATATTGGTGTTCAAAATTGATTGATCATGCTTTTATCACTCATAAGATGTGTGGTAGGGTGTTTGGGTGTGTGAGGTGTGTGTGTGGGTAAATGGTGTGAAAGTGTTTGAGTGGGGATGTTTTTCATTATCTATTCTTTATGTTTGTATTTTGTTAAAGGGGGTACATCACCTTCAGGCTCTTGCCTCTTGTTGTATCTCCTCCATCTTTTTGTTATTGTCACTTGTAATTTATATGTTTTTAATGATGGAAAATAAAATACTATGACTATGACTACTATGAAGCAACTTATTTAAAGCTTGAGGTAGCATTTAACAAGTTAAGTGTGTGTTCAACAGCTGTTTATTATTTAATACGCAATAATGAAATTTTGTGTAAAAATGGTAAAGCCTTTTTAAAGGTTCAATGGTTGGTTAATTACCTTGAATGATATCTCTCTCAGAACGACTCAAATATTGGTGGTGTTATTTATCATTTAGTACAAAATGTTGTTTTCCATTAGTAAATGAATCTTAACCATCTGATTTATTCAAATAAGCTTAAGTTACACGTGTTAATCATTTTTTATCAAATTATAAACTTTTCTGATATCATTTAAAACGACACGAGTTTTGTGCTTCAATCAAACCGACATAATACATGTGGGTATAGATAAGAATCGTCAACAAAGTTGAATGCACTTTTAAGACACGAATGCCTTGGACAAATATTCAGATTGTGTTTTTCCTTGTTGTTTTTAAATGCAGGTTTAACTAAAGAAGGGATGTTACAATGTTGTTACATTGATCGCGGAGAACCTTGACCAGGTCTTCTCAAATAGGAGATGCAGAAAAATTGAGAGTAATGATATCTGACAGAATTAGTAGATTACATACATTATTTTCATCTAGCATTATACGATGAATGATCATATCAACGATATTTCAATTTAAGTTTGCTGTCGCGTTTATATAATTATGTCACTGTCCATCCCAAAATATGGATTAAAATCAGTGGCGGCAAAAGGTTAAAAAGGTTAGGGGGGACGTTTTTTTCTTTTTAAATAAAAAAAGCTGGCTACACCACTGGTTCCACTGTAACAAGGTGAACAGCTCAATATGTTTTACCCAATGTTGGTCAAAATTTTACCCAATGTTGGTAGTACTTTTCAAATTGAGCAAATGGCAAACAATTACAATTTGCTATAATTGTCGTTAACAAATATTTCCTTTTCTCCCACGGTGTCACTCATTTTCATCATTTCGTGACCACAGATTTTCCGCACTTAAAACCGTTCAATCTTCTCATTCAATGCTATAAACTAAACACCAAAACAAATGCACCAAAAATCATTTCATAGACAAAATATTGTTGAAAATGTTGTTAATTTCGATGGTCTTATAAGTGTTTTGGCAAAATATGTGCTATTTGGTTATTCATTTTATCATTATAATACAAAGCTACTAAATAAGTGTAAGACGCAAAGTAGACATGGAACAGGTGCCTTAATAATCGCTTACAATAGCTTCTTAATGTTTGAAACTGGTTACGGCAAAACAAACTGACAAATGGGGTTGTAAATTGAAGTGACCAATGAATTAAGTCAATTATAGACGAGTGCTTCTCGTCAATAAAGTGTAAACTTCGACAAAAAACTTTAAAGAGCGGTCATTTAATCATTTGACCACTATTTTTAATGATAAATAAATCATTTAACCCTTATGCATAGCCATAAGTTGGTCACTTAAGGCTTACAAGGGTTTACATACACATTTACATTGCGCGGGATTTTCCCTGTCAATTTGATTACAATTTGTAAGGGACAAATGGAAATGCAAAAGGACGTTATAAAAGCTGACATCTGCTGTATACAGATTTTGTGGTTTGGGTAGAGTAAAGATTTTTGTTGATGGACTCATTGCCGTGATTTTCTGTGAAATATTTAGTCTGTCTCATATAAACTGATAAAAATTGATTGAATCTGAGCAAATGTAAAAACTACATCGATATTTATTACATATAAAGGGCCAGTTCAAACCCAACCTGTGTATAAACGCCTGAAACTGGTGGTTCTGGACGGTTGCCATTATTCAGAACAATAGCTACCGGCCGGAATCGGTGGCTCTGGATGCCAGTTGAGTATTAAAGTACTTCCTGAGGAAGTACATATAGTAGTATGGTCAATGAAAATACCAAGCTCCTCACAATGACACCACAATCACCTCTGTAGGTTAAACGGTTCCAAAGATATTTAATTTTTTGTCCAAAATCATTGACGCCATTGGATCCATGGAATTGGCAAATGAAAAGAACTATGACTTTTTTCAATACTTAACTCCTACTACTGCCTAATAATGACTAAAATCCCAAATAGGTCCCATGTGGAGCTTTGTTTCGATAATACCAGACAAAATTCCAGGGCTTTCGTTCAATTTTACCAAATGGACCAGCATTTTCAGTTATTACCCCAACAAGCACAAAAACATTTTAACATTTTACAAATGTTTCTCTGAATGTTGTAAAAATATTAAAATGTATGGTCTGAACAAAGGCGGGAAAACATTATCAAATAACATCATACGTTAGTATGACATTTGCATGACATTCTGGAAATACTTTTTCAAGAAAATGTTTTGGAAAAATGTTTTTATCACATTTTTTGACAAATGTTTTCGAAACGTTATGTGTTTGCTGTTTTCAAATCGTAATTTAGCGCACATGAATATTAATTTATAATTTTGATTGTTCCATTAGTATTTGGCAAAATATATAATATTTTGTGATACTGTGATATTGAAAAAAAAAATTCATCATGTTCATTGTTTTACCATTCTAAAACTAAACCCGAAAGCACTTCCGCTGATACTTTTAAATCTAAAAATTAATTTGGGATTTTGATTTATAAATATTTCACTTTTGGTATAAAAAGCGTTCTCCCGTCAACCGATAGCGATATTTCAAGTCACACATCCGTTCAAGTTAACACTTAGCTTCACAAAGCATCGGAAATCTAAGTCTGAATAGAAAACGCTATTGCGGAAAGTGTGTGCCCTTCGTCACCGATTTCATTGGATTATTATCCAATCAGAGCTCTAAATATCACCGCTACACGTTGCAGCAGTGTATACCAATTCGCTGGTGATAACAATAGGCTATTATATCCCACCCATTTGCCGTGTTAATAACATGGCACGTGCTGTAAGGAGGTTGCATTTTGTCCCAAGAAGTGCTCTACCACAATGGTAGCCTGCTATATTAGTCCACACCACTTCACTTGTAGATTCAGTTTCATTTAGATGCTCATCCAGTCATCAGCTTCCAGCAGAGGTGCCTTTGGTGTCTACAATTATCTGATGACATTTGGGATTCTACTTGTTCTCAAAGTTGGATACTTTTCAAATGCCTTCCAGTATATCTACTCCACATTGCCTTTCAAGAGGATTTGTTCCAAGTCACTCGGCTGTTTCAATGAGTTCCATCCCAAAATATTCACTTTTACCTAATTTGTTGTGCACAACGAACGAAGGAATACATCACATTCTTCCACCAACGTCTTCCATACTTTACGACAATTTGAAACCAGGATATATTCCAGTAATTCCAACGTCTTCCACAAAGAACATCTCAAACGACTTATCGCAAGGATTTCGTGCAGAACGAAGGCACGATTTGGAGAGGAGAGCAGTACAGAAACCAAACCTTCCGGCACAACAGGAAGATAAATTCACATCCTTTATGGTGCAGGACATTTTATCGAACAAATCATCTGTTTTGAAACCAATTCCAAGACATCCAATTTCTTGTACAACATACGACTTTTTAACCCAATCAACCCAATCTAAGGACGCAATAGATTCAAGGAGTGAAGATATTAAGTTAATTAAGGATTGTGATGCAACTGTTAGTGCCTACAATACACCAACATCTTTAGACTTAAAAGTACCACATAAGCATGATCCAGGTAAGCAAATCATTCTAAAAAATAATAGGGCGTAGAAATAGCTTGAATAATATAAAACGTTAACTACTTGACCTTCAAACAAAATTGAAATGTACTTACTGCTCATTTCTTCGCTGAATAAAGGGCCATTTTTTGCATTCACGTACTGATGAAAAAACAACATCAAAAGCACTATAAAGAATCAACATAATTTGTAGTAACAGTATCGACACTAAATGCATCATAGATATTTTGAAAGCAACAGGCTTAATGGCAAGCTGCTGTTGACGAGATATAAAACCTTGATTTAGCTAAACACCTTTCTGGAATACCGGCTGATCATGAATATGATTATAAAGTTATTAAACACATTTCTCCTCTTTGTTCAGCTTTAAATAGCAGATCTACTATATTCCGAACATTTTGTGATTTGAAAAGCTGTTTTTCCGCCATCAACGGAACAACTGATTATCAGCATAGCATAAATGGAACAATCTTTAACAGGAATCAAATTTTACCAGGTAAGAGAAGTATAATCTTTTAATATTTTTACAGAAGAAGTGATATTATTATGAAGAAATCGTTTGGAGAACATTATTTGTACTTAACTTTCTTTTGATACCGTAATACTTCATTTCAACGTCGATAAATTCAGTCAACTATTTTCATTTTGACTTTTGTATAATGTGTTCCCAATAAAAGACACACAAAATGTGAAAAGATTAAAGTTATAAATGTTCTAATTGCAGGGGAACTGTCTTTCGTTTCTTTACTTTTCTTGAAATTATTAGTTTGGCAGACTTTATTTGAATGGGTGCATTTGTGTGAATTATACACAATGACAAAGTTCGTAATTGTTTATGCCGTTTTAATGTATTATATTTACAGCTCACACAATACCCGTTCCCGGTACCTACCCGTGGCCGGGAGCTGCCCGTGGCAAACCAAGAAGAGGCATGCTGAGGAGAGCCGTTTTCTCCGATGCTCAGAGAAAAGGATTGGAGAAGAAATTTCAGGAACAGAAATACATCAGTAAACCAGACCGAAAGAAACTTGCTGCTAAACTTGGTCTTAAAGATTCTCAGGTAAGTCGATTTTTCAATCTTGTATCATAAGTTAGAAAATAAATAACGTGCTCTGCGTACTTAATGATGTTGAAAATTAGAACATGTCAGCTGTTATGCATTTAATGCCAATAACTTGGATAATTATCTCAGTTCAAGGATGAAGAGATAAAAAAATCAAATTGAAAATTTGAATCAAAATGATATGCTAATAATTACAATGCGTTGGTGAGAACAAAAGCATGTTTGCATAAATCACAACGGTAAGATCAAAAGTTTTGAATGTACAGTATGACATTATTGTTTTAAATTTATTTGCATGACTATCCTTGTAAAACATTAAGACAATACTTTTTTTCAAATCCAACAGGTTAAAATTTGGTTTCAAAATCGTCGCATGAAATGGAGAAACTCTAAGGAACGCGAACTACTTTCAACTGGTGGAAGCCAAGAGGCAACATTGCCAAATAAATCCAACCATAATCCTGACCTTAGTGATGTGTCTTCAGACATACACGGCATGATGGATGATGACAAAAAACTCCTGTATGACGTTGACGATGATGAAAGAAACATCGCAAGTTCACCAGACTCTTCATCGCATAGTTCTTGTTTAACTCCTCCGGGTATTATGGAGGATGATTATCAACTTTCGAGTTTCAATAACTGTGGTGAGGAAGAAGGAAGGAATTTCTCATCTGACGGAAGAGAAGAACGAGGAATTGATGTTGTGTTAATCAGTGCCTAAATTTGTGCAAGTGTTCGTTATACATTAAATGTACTGAAATCAAAACAAGCCTTTGTGTAAATAATGCAATGATATTTAGTGATATGTTATAGATTAAGGATGCCATATATATTTTTGTAATGAGAATGAAATGTAATCCTTTTATCAAAACTGTGATATAAAAACTTTATCTTGTGCTACTACTACTAAATCAAAGAACCAATTTTTGTGACAAAGTGAAATGACTTGGATTTTAAATAATAAACAATTTAATGTGCAATGGACGATTTCAGTAAAACCAAAGAGACTGTGAAAAATTTGTTGTTTCTTTCACCGTTTTGAAGGAACAAAATAATGAGTAAATGACAACTAAAAATTAAGAAGTACGACCTGTGACCCCTTAGGATTCTATGCAGTTAAGCATGGAGATTTGAAATGCATACAAAACTGATGGCCAGTCCTTGTTTTTTACATGTTTTAAGAAAAAAACTACAAAAATAATATTATCGGTATTTTTTTTAAATACCTTAAAGACTACAAACAGGTAACTTACTCAGTGCTAGAATGTTTTGCCTTTATTTTTTAAAATTAGACGAAGTCTTTTTGATGGAAAATGTCGCCTATCAAAGTGATGATTCGGGCATAGATGTTAAAAATCAACAGATCAATATCACAGTAAAACATTTTCAGGTTTAAGTGTGCAAATGTTTAATCAGGAAAATCGATCTTAAGTATATAATAAAAGTGTATTGTTTTACACAGAATTGAATTGGTATGGAAGCATATGGAGTTACTTTATCGCTTGATTTGCATTGCAAAGTAAAGGTATCTTTATTCAAAAGAAAGTAAGTCAATTGAAATAAAAAGTAAGAAGTGCGTGGTTTAAACAACCTAATGTACTGCTAGCGAGTGAGTTGCCGAAAAAATCAAAATAAAACAAACAAAAACGGCTGATTAAATTCCAGTGAATTACCACTCCCTTTAACTTACGAGCAATGTTGAAGTGAAGATATCAATGTCATTTCTGCTTTAAAGACATCTATGTGTAAAAGTGCTAAAATTGATCAGAGGACAAAATAAAAAACAACAACAACAAAGCCTAGAACATTTTTTTTTCAATTCAAATACTTTCAATACTTCATCGCTATGATTCCAAGAACACTTTTAAATGCTCTTGGACAATGAAGTATTAAAAAGTGCTTCCATGAATAAAACACTAAAGGAATGAATCATGATAGCGTGACACTGATATCATAACCCTGAATCGAACGAAAATGATATTTCGCAAATTAGTGACTAACGTCAAGATCTGAGATTTTTACTGTTTTACATCAGGAGGTAATACAATATTTCCACATGTTTTTGAGAGATTTGTTTAAACTTGTTTAAACTTTGTCCAATTGAGGACACAGTTCCTGTTCTTTTCATTTGTTCTTTCACATCAAATTAACGTTACCAAAATTACCATAGATACAGAAAATATAAAAACCAACAACTAATATCAAGGAATTGTTTGTTTGTTTTTGAAAAAAAAAGTATGAAGCTAGTGGAGCAATATTTAAACTGGACTTCGTAACACCTCTCACGACACATCATGTACCATTTGCAATATGTTTGAATCTAGTGATCAACAATGCATTTTTCTTTTGTTCGTTTCCCCTTCCTTTCTCATTTTGACTATTGCAGCATGTCATTAAATAAATGCAACCGCAGCAGTCCCCGTTGACGTAACATGTCACACCATTTCTTGAATTTCAAAAGAAATCAGAACAATAATATTATAATCCTCTATAGACTAATTCAGAACAGGAACAATGCCTGTAAGTGATAGTGACCATTACAAATGCCATGGTATTGAGGCCTTCGACCCTTCACTTGATCCGTAGTGTTATACATCGATGAGCCGTTTATTGAGAAAATGGACAAATTTCCAATACTCTTTACCCAGCTTATAAATGGCACAATAGTTGACCTACATTGTATTGTATTGTCTTTAATTTCCACAAGATTTTCCCTGTGCCATCAGATACGTATACTTTGACCAATATCTAATGATTTAACACAAATTTGTATTGATAACCCAGTAAAGGTGGGTTGTTGGGGTGTTTAAGTAATTTGAATACAACCAATTTCAAATGAAAGTGTCATTATGCTATCATATATCATACAGTTCAAAATACGACCTTTCTGTGGAAAAATGACCAAGCAAAAAATAAGAAATAAGAAGTTACCCCTCTCTGTTTGTTCATACATTATACAACAATATAAATTATACCTAGTTCGTGCACATAAGAATATGTAATAGGGATCAAAGGTTTAAAGCAATGTCATAATTTATTCCAGATTTGAAGCAAGCTCCAATTAATGTCAAAATCCAATATTGCATAAGAACAAAGAGGGGAAATTATATTGGTACACATAAAAGAATACATTTAAAAAAATCCATTACTTATTAAAGAAAAAATAATAATGAAAAGGTTAAAAATATTTTGCAGGCCTAATATATATGCACAAACAAATTATAACAAACTCACCAAACAGCAATTAACAATAATCCGTTTCATTATTATATTTTTCTAGATATTATGCTTATCTTCCCGACATTAAGTTGGCTTACTTTGTTTTTCTTTAATAAGTGTATTAACTTTGATCCTTTGTGTGTTTTGTATCTTATCCGTTGGCCTACATTTTATATTTTATATTTTCATTACTACCTAAAATATTCAATATCATGAATGTAATTCACAAAAAAATTCAGTCTCCTAAATACACCATTGGTGTATTTAGGACACAACATGATCTGTCATATAATTTCAGTGCATGAGAAATTGCTTGAAAAGATTAAATTTGCGGATTTCTTATAAAGGTAACTTGATATTATCCTCTTTGGATATCAGTTGGTCATCTTTGTCATAATTATACATGGGCTTTGTGACAATTGTTATGCTATTGAGTGTTAATTCAATAAGGGGTTTTCTAGTTTTCCCCATGATTCGTTGGTCATTGTTTGAATAGTTTTGATGAATTGAATTGCCTTCAAACATTCATATTTATATAGGTCATATTTTTGTTTAAAGGAGCCTGGTTCGATTGCCTCAACATTGTTTCAAACTTTTTGAGATTTTGGTACCAAAATGTTGCTCATATTTTTCTCACAAGCCATGTGAAATTTCACGGCTAAATTATGTTCGGTTTTGGAGATATAAATGAAAATGTGTCTAATAATGGTAACCATAATTAATTTTACATTGTAACGTATAGGCGGCTCTGAAATACAAATTTGCCCATAAAATCAAAACGGTTTGACCGATTAAGCTGAAATTTGAAATTTAGACCGCTTCTTGGGTGGTCAATGGTCATCTATCATATGACATTGAAAATTAAAATTTGAAACTGTTTAGAGTGCATTTGAAGAGATTTTCTCACAGACGGCAGATGTCAGATAATGCATTCGCATTGTTACACACTATCAAGATTTTGTATTAAATGATTTTCGTGTCAAAAGATGAATCATTTCATTTTTTGAATTTCTTAAATTTTGCTTGAATATCATTGTTTGAGAATTTAACAGTTTTATCGCCTTTAGTTAACATTTGCTTTACACGTCTAATAGTATATAAGATTTAGTCAGTTGGTTATGACAATCTATTTCATCTAATAAACATCTGAACGTGAAGCATAAGATGAAAAAAACTATGATGCAGCACATCAGGAAGAGGAAGGAGACAGAAAGTAAAAACGCTGTATGTGCATTTATAAAAAGCATAATTAGATACTTCAATTAAACTTGCAATTTCACTTCAATCCAATCCCATGCTAAAAAGTTGTATTTACACAATGTTGGAAATAGTTGATACTGCCGTAAGTTATGCATAGTTTCTTCAAGGGAACAGGACGTACACATACTGCTTTTTTACTTTGTTGGGTTAACTTTTTAAAGCAGGAAAGGTTTTTTCAAGATGTGCCAAAGTATTTCGGTTTCAAAAGTAAGAATTAATTATCTAAAATGCATACTATTGTTTGTAAGTTTTAATCTACTTCTTGACATTTACATTTCCGAAATTTCCCCCTTTCAATCAGATAATATGGTTTATTCCTTTTGTGGAAGCCCCCACCTGGCCGTTTCAATCAGATATATGGTTTATTTTACGAGTAATGACAAATTACATATTTTTCGCTGATGTTGCTGCTATATCTGTTGAAAAATAACAACTAAACTAGTATCAAAATGAATTAACCATGTTCACCAGCAATTCTATGATTGGCCTATGTCAATTATTATAATGATCATGGTACTAATACTTCATGGGTACATAATGCTTACAAACGGGCTTGTAAACAGGGACTTAAACCGTTTATTCCAGTTGTTATGCTCATTTTTTAAACAATGTCATACTTGTTCAAGATTTCAGTCACGGTTCTCTGATCTGCTTTTCACTACACCGTAACACGGGTTTAGAATAAATCAATATTCGTGTAAGTATTGATTTCATAAGTATTGCAAACATACCTAAATAGGTACTTTGCAATATCAAGTTTCAGATCTCAATTAAACGGATTGGTTACATGAGAATAGACTTAAGTGTAACCATAGGGGCTGGTTGAAATATATTGTTATAAGTAAAACGAACTTTTGTACCGAAAATATATCATATATGTCAGAACAGCTGTTAAATATAGTTCTTAAAAGAAATGTAGTTTATTTTTGAAAACTTTTGAATTCAATCAATTGATAATTTAAATTTTTGACTTTAATTATTATTTAAATTGACGCGAATCTCTTTCTCATTAGCATTATTGAACCATTTTTTAAATATTCGAGTACTTGATTGAGTATACATTAAATTAATATGATTGCCTTTATGAACATGTGCGTCCTAAATTGCTTTAAACGCCCTTCAAACTTAAAACACACCTTAAACTACCCCTACCCTAGTTTGAATATAAACGTATTTATTTTGTCTTTGAGGATTACATTTATTTTAATCATTGTTTATAATGTGATTTAAACATTGATAAGGTTTAAACATTTTTCGAGAAAGTAGAGGGACTCAGTCAAATTTTGCTGATACCATTAATTCCATTACTCGCATCTGGACTTTTTTTCAATAATATGGATGTATACCTGTATTTTAGTGTTCTTATTAAAATGTAGTATGAATTTTTGTGTAATTGTAGCCTTGATTCAAGGCATTTATTGTCTATTTTCACTAATATTTCATATCAATATCAATATCCCATTCTGAAATTCCTATATTCCCCTGTTGTTTTACTCTATTTTCACTTACTTCATACCCCATTATTTTATGTTTACTTAGTTCATTTCCCATTCTGAAATACTTTTATCCAGACATAGACACAATTATGATACAAAGCCTGTCCTTAAATGACTTTTGATAAGACAACTCCACTTAGCCTAATACCCAAAACACAACTTTATCATGATTGACCAGTACCATGCAGTAGTAGTACACACTTCAATTTACCTAACACCTGTCTATTCATATCACAACTGTCTAACCACACTTTTTCTCCTACTTGAATTTGACTTAGGAGTGTGTAGAATTTGGTGTTAGGCAGTATAATAACCATTAAAATAACATTATGTGGGAATGAAGGTATATTGTGTCTGAGGCTTACAGTGACTGGTTTTTCTGACCAATTACATCAGTGCATTGTTGTGCATTATTGTACATTGAATCTTGATGTATTGGTGTGCAGTGCAGTGCCCCCATGTACTATGGCATCTACTATTTCCATGCTATGGGTAAACACATTTTGTAAAGCAATCTGTGGGTGTATTGATTTGCACATGTAGGCCTATATTAATGATTAATTTCTGGGCTTGGGTATATAGAGACTAGCAGCTAGTCTAGTGTAATTGTAGCATTTGTATATTTTCCCAAGGACCCCTTTGGAAATAAGTTTTTAAAACTTAATGGGTCATCCTAGCATATAATTTCATTTTTATGTTGTTATTATATGTATTTTTAAATAACTTATTGTTATGTCAAATTTACATGTGATGATAATATGCTGAATAAATTCCTCTGCTCTTTCTGCATAGAAGTCAGGGACATTCATATTGTGTGTTTGATATTTAAACCGTTTTTTCCTATCCATTTAACATGTTTAAAGCTTTTTGATGAACAAGGTTTAAGATGTATAGAACAAGCATTTTACCCACTTGATTTGTATTTTCATTTGAGAAGTTACACTGCAAAATAAATATATATATATATATAATTCTGAAGATTTTTTTACAATTTAAAACTATTACAATTTCAGTACATCTTTTTAACTAGGAATTCATTTATACGTGTCGGTGTGTAATCGCTTGATTTGGCCCGGAGGCGAGAATCGCGAAATCGATTCACACATACCCTTTTGATGTACAAAATGTTAAAGCCAGGGAAAAATCCTTCAAGAAACATCCTTTTCACCTCGCACATCACCGTCAGAAATTTGATGGATTTACTGATCAGTTATCGAGATCTATCTGTATACTGATTGGCTGATAGCGATTATATGATAAAACATATGATCGCGATCGGCCAATCAGAACACGGATTGCATATTAGGGTAACTTTAAGCCAATCAAAAGATACGAGAGTTGGCTGTTTTTACGGCTGTATTATTGATTATTTGCCATATATAATCTTTGTTTACACATAGGCAAATGACAAATCACAACCTCGGATATATAATAGGTATGAGTGAACACAAATTTAAGTTTTCTCCCACGGCTTCACTAATTTGCATCATTTCGTGACCACAGATTTCCACCATTTAATGCTACTTTAAAACCGTTCAATCTTCTCATTTAAAGTTATGGTCATACAATCGTCTAAATTCACGACATGTTGTCCGGCTTAACCTTTCCTCCTCCTCGTTTCGATACACAAATAAGCTACCGTTTTCTCTGACTCGTAAAATCATCAATCTTGTTGTAGTTGCCATCATGCTCCCAAAACATCACTATAAATTTACGAAGGTATCATTTAATTTGCATTTAAATAAACTAAGAAAGCCTCAAGCAATAACGTAGTCCATCTATTCGTCCTACGGCGCTCGCTTGCGAGGTCCATCTAGATGGACTAGCAAAGACACAGAATGCCAGACATCGGGTCCAAATGCGTTCAACAATTTATGCGCCTAGTGTCCGTAGCATGCTTGCACTACGCACTTCCATCTTCAATGCATATTCAATTGAATATCTCATACATTGGAGTCAATACTGTATATTGGTAAGTTTATATACACGTTTCCACATTTCTGGTGACAATGTTTGTCCATTCAGTCATACCGTTTGTCACAGGAAAAAAAAATTTGCTACAACTGTGAAATTATTTACATATGTGACCCGTCATATCAAAAGGTACCTTAAGGTCGGCAAAATAAAAATTGATTTTTTGGTCTCATCTGAAAGCTGAGATTTTAAGCTTCAAAATGACACCTTGATTTTGGTTATTGGATATTCGGTTGCGAAGTTACATCGAAATTGGTAAAATGCATCGGGCTGATTCGGAAAACTATAGTTCTGAGAAAATCGAGTTTAAAGTTTTTGTACTTAGGATAGAGGATTTTTAGCTGGTTTTTAATACATTTTTCTTATGTTTTGGGTGTTGAAATCTGATTAATATGATAGAATACACTTCAATGATAACCTTTCTGATGAAATTAGAAATTCGACCTTGGACGTGATTTTTAACTATGCTTAGCTTCAATGGCCCGTATCTCGTAATGTACTATGCCGGTATTAAGGTACCTTTCGATATGACGATCCACATATATATGTTATTTGCATACTTATTTCATTTTTCGTTTGTTCTTTCCAGAGTTAATCACGACGCAATTGAAATTTGCATATACGCACTACCGCAGCACTACTGCAATAACCATAACACGTCATAGTCAAAAAAATCTAACAAGTAAAATCAAGAAATTTGCCTAAGTCCAAATACGTCACAGACGGGGTATATAGATGGGCACGAAATGGATGCCAAGATTGGGGTTCAAATCCCAGGGGAAACGGGAAATTTTTGTGTGACGTATTCGGACTTTTAAGCGTTTGGGAGTTGGGGTTAAAATCAGAGATTAAAATGATGGTATCTACGCCATACCACGGTGATGCAAAAATTCGTATACAAGGATAATACCTCAATTAACATTGGTATATTCACAATAACGCACCAATATGCCACACAACCATTGGAATATCTGATATCTAAAAATTACCTCACGTTTGATATATTTAACACCGAATAAAACAAACAAAACTCAGAGGGAGGCTGATAAACAAAATAATCATTTTATCAGGGGAGGGTGGGCGGATTTTAGACACCCAACAACGATATTGCCACGATTGTTACTGCAGAAAATATTATGATTGATCCGTTATACACACGACACTACAAAAGTACGGATGCTTACAAGTGCCGCCCTTATAAGTAGACTTATAAATGACCCAATCTCTCAGTTGATGATCCCAAAATAATCTTAGTCAGTTCCGACTCGTTTTTCACTTGACTAATCTCCATTATTTTAAAACTAGTTATAGTTTATAAGTTTAACTGTAGGGGTATATATCATTATGATGTTAATTTTACAAATTGTATTATTTCAAATGATTACTTGTATATTTTGTCCAATATAATCTAAATAAACAGATCAATAATTTCAGACGAAACTACAGCAGTCACTTTTGAAACTAAGGGAAATTGAAACATTAATTCATACCTTTGTTCTTTTCGTTCAATGAACTGAAAAAGTACTAATAGATGTGCATTTTTTATATTTTTGATATCTTTGTTTTGTAATCTTTTCAAATATAGTTTCGGCCTTTAACCTATAGTTGGTTTAATGAATAGTAACGTTTATGAAATCAGCAGGAAAGTTTCCAACTCATTCTGTCCTCCGGAGAAATTGACACCCTTCGATATTTTTAGATATCGCATTTGCTTGTTAAGGAAACATGTCACATATGACAATAATGGCGTTGTCACAATTCTAAGCACTTCATACCAGTCATTATATCATGGAATAGAAGCTCTGGACTGCATATCAAATCTCATGAATCGATTGTAATGAGGGGATCTGTAATCTCTCTAACTATACAGTAAACTTATCTTCCGGCGATTACTACAATCATGACGTTTGTCGATAAATGTTTACTTCATTTTATTCAAAGCTAAGTATTGTGTCAACAGGAGAAAGAGTATTAAGCAAACGAAGAAAGTACCGTAGGGTAAAAAATGTCGGCTTACTTTTTAAAATAAATTTATTTGAATTAAAAGAAACTTCATTCGATATTTGTTATCAGATGTTCTTTTTATTTATCTCTATTTCTTGAGGGTACAGTAATATTATTTTACGCATTTAAAACTAGTAATATTCAAGTTTGAGGCAAAGATTATGGTTGTAATTGTGTTTTGTAACAAAGTAAGCAACCATATACTAAGCATATCATTGTAATATATCAAATACATTGTAATACATGATTATTGCTGAAACCCGTGCATACAATTTGATCTATGTGTTGTGTTATTCTAGAACTCAGAAGTACTACACATACTCAATAGCCGCAAATAAGGGGAAAAGAATCAAAGGATGTATATATTAATATAATTTCACTCTCGTATAGAGACCTTAATGTGTTTTCAACCTTATCCTCAATGTGTTTTGAAAAATCAGCGCGTCCCGAATTATTTACAGCAGGCTCGTAGCCAGGATTTTTTCAAGGAGGGGGGGGGGCGGAATTTTAAAAAGTAGACTTTTTGAGGAAAACGTTTCATTTTGGTCGACACTAAATCAATTTTAATGGTTTTGACAAGTGACAAGCAAAGAAAAAAACGGGGATTCAGTACTTTTCTATGCATTTTGTGTAGTATTTTATTAAGAAATGACCTACATTCACGTCCTTTGGTGCTTTAAGTGTTCTTTTGGTGGACATTTAGGGATTTTTGTCGAACTCGTTTGTACATTGTCTTTTTTTCGGGGGAGGGGGTGGGGGCAGACGTTATCACCGCACCCCTGACTACGGGCCTGATCTACAGGTCACTTTGTAGTTGCTCATCTCCTAAAAGTAATTACACTTTCATCGGCACTTGACATAACTTTGCAATAACGATTCTCGAGGTAGTAAATGTTCAACGATATGGTTTCATTAGGGCTCTAGCAGCCTGATAAAAAGCTAAGAAACGGAGACAATAGATTACAGCAACATAACCTCCTATCTGTGATAAGGTATGATGTCTCGCCATTGCTGTCTGTAAGGTAACGTATATATCATACGCATTTTTTTTCAAATATACATACAAACATAAACAAAATCAGACCTTAAGGCTTAACACGCTTGTTAAGAGACGTTTTAAGGGCCATCACATTAGCTTAAGTTGTAAACTCACTTCTTCAATCTAATAACTATGCAAATCTTAAGAAAAATCAAAGTTATTAAATGTTCAAAATGAATTTTGGCAAATATACGAAAATGTATTTTTCCATCTCATGTTACATTCTTATGGCTCGTGAATTGGTACATTAGAACACGTTAAGTAGTGGCCTGCAGGGGTGATACATTATCACAGGTTGCAATCAAACACATTTTAGTACCTTAAACCAAAATGTAGTGGTAGTCCATCTGTCGCAAATATCGCTACAATGTATAACGTAAACAAGAGTTTGTTCGTGTTGTCTGTTTACATTGTGTTAACCATGTTAATGATCTAATAAGTGAATAGTTGTTCAGTTGTTCCAGATAGGCTTTCATATTTTTGCACACAAACATACCGTTAAATTACAATAAACACATCTGAGGAATTGCATTTTAATTGTTCTGTCATAAATGTTTATGTACAAGAAAAGGTTTAGAAGACGCTCATAAGTGAAGCAGCTTTACCATTATTTACATTGTCAATCACCTTGCGGAATTTTAAAGTATGTTACTCTAGATAATCTGATTTACGTCTTATAGACACGGCTTACTGACGTTCGATGTGTATCGCCAATTCAAATATGAGCTTTATCTAAGTTTACCATAGGGTGAGGGATCAGATAGAGCCGCGTTTTTCAAACGTTTGAATTTAAACCTACAATCATTTCAATTGTTGTTTGGTTTTTTCTCTATAAAAAGGGCTAGTACATGTATGAGTGCTATTATATTTAGGACTGTTAAGTATTTTTTTGCAGATACAGTTATCTTTCCTTTGCCATTTTTTATTCTATACATATATATATATATGTATATGGTGCAAATGCGTATTAATTTACGCATTGCAGCATCACATCGCAGTAAGTTTTGATATGTGATCGGGGAAATCAGAACAGTTGATTCTTTGATTATTTATAAATAACGGAATGTAATTTAAGCAAGTAATAAATTAGACAACTTCAGCTTAAAGCCTCAAGGTATACGATTAAATCATTTTATGACCAGTCTTTCATTAAAAGAGTCAAAATCCGAGTGGCCGTGGTCAGTGCTGTAAAAATTTGCATAATGCATGGGGTCTATTACAGTTATAAAAGATCATGAAAGCGCCAATTACACCGGATACAAAAGCGATATTTACCCAATCCAGCCTAGTTAATTTACAAAACCAAACCTTTATGTAATAGCTGGCGATTCCAATGCCTGTGGTCATTTAACATGTTTAAAAAAATGAAATTTGCAAGTATGATTCAATCAGTATGGCCACTCTGGTCATGGGTTACATTTGAAATGGTCGGAGTATCTAGAAACTTGATATTGAGTTGCAAGACCGCTGGCCATGTGTTACCGCCCAAAAATGCGCAACCATTATTTTTCATTTACAAAAAGTACATAAAATCAGCACAGATTTACGCATAACAATAATCATCTGGACGTTTTAAAACCTGTTATTATTTAAACAAAATGACACAACTCTAATCAAGCAGCAGAATGTTTTGAATTTCCAATTTTTCCCGGCAACAAATCCATTTTAGTACACCCAAAATAAACGCAAATCGATTTTAAAAACTGACAAGCAAAAAGAAAAGTTTTAAGCGTTTTCTGCACATCTCTTGACACTTTTTTCTGCTTTCCCCCGTGTTTCCTGTCTAGCAGCTGCTCTCTCATTTTTCTTGTCCTTCCCAGTTTTTCCCGCTTGCCGTCCCGATTTCCCGCTCGATTTTTTTTGTCTGTCTGCCCCCCACCCCCTTGCCCAAGCTAGACCATTAAGTCAGAACAAACGCCCTTACAGCAATGCTGACAATTCTGACGTTGCCAATAAATCTAGCATCAAAATAAATCGTTGGTTTGGAAGCCGGTGTAAAAGTAATCAAAGTCCCCCTGGAATCAAAGTCCGCCTTCCATACACCATAACGGAACAAAGCGTGAAACCAATATTACGTGAGATTTGATAGCCTTTACTTTACTGTATAACCCGGACAGTAAGATCAGGGGACTGTGATTCCTATCACACCGGTCACCGTGACAATGAATCAATGAACATGAAGTGTATTGTTTTCAACTTGACGATGAACTAGTTTAGCTCAGTTTATTATATACGTACCTTATTCTCCTACTATCATCCACCTTTCTTAAGCAAAGACAATGGTCACAATACTTCTTACGAACAGTTACGAACGGTGTTCTGATTATTTTACCATTTTGTACGAACTTTTTAAATGTGTATTTTTTTAAAGAAATTTCAGCACGCTCTTCACATTATTTGTAACCGTTCGTTCATTGAAAGTTATGGTTGATGATATCATAACTACGTAATAGTTCAGCAAATTTTACTCATTTTGGTACTGACAAAATCAGAAACTATCCCATGATATTATAGCCCCGTTTAATATGGATACAATTCGCATTTTGTTGATTAAAATATTAAGTCCTTTTCGGTAAAAAAGTGGCACAATTGGGGTTTTAAATTTTGAATTAAATTCGGCATAGCTCAAGATTGAAAAAAAAAACACCTGAACAGAATAAACGGCATTTACAAGCTTGACGGTTTTAATAATAACTTTATTTATTCACGATAAAACATGTTCAATATAAAATTGTTCTTCCACATGTTAATAAGAATACAATATAAAAGAAATGAAGTAAACACAAAGTAACAAAAGAGAGCAAAATTATATACAAGCTCTTTAAACTAGAGAATACCCCGAATTGCAACATAATGAAATAATTAAAATTAACATCTTAGATCTAACAAACCATGGCATTATCTCATCGATATCTCACTATCAATATCCCAACACATGCAACTTTCCCCTCAATGCACATCCAATCACCCAAACACTCTCGTGAACA
>JXSR01S001191.1:0-27419 GCA_000969725.1 Ophiothrix spiculata | reverse complement strand
AATCATTGCTAATTGCTTCAGGTTGCTTCTGAGATATGCCTATTTAATAAATAACCCACGAGAACCTTTCACCTCGAATCATTTGACAAATTGATTATGGTGACAAATGTGACCTGTCATATCAAAACAGCCTACATTAGAAAACTAATGCATAGATTTTGTCCAATGTTGCATCAAAGCAAGTGAAGACATCATACATTATTGTCACCAAAGTCATGAAGTAACATTGACTGTAGAAGCTTTGACATTTTGGTGACTTCATTCTTTGTGATTTGTTGCTAGACTAGAGCATTGAGTTCAGTTACAGAAGTAAGGGCACATATACAACTATAGAAACGTAAGCGCTTGTGATGAACACATCATAGCAATGTAAGTTGACGTCTATATTGTATGATTAGTAACAGCAGCTTACCCAAGGTGAACTTTTTGCTTGCTTGACATTGAAAATGGGGGCTTTAAGCCCCCGGGTTAAAGCCTTTAACTCTCACCCCAGCGATTCTTAAAATTCTAGCCCACAAAATCAAGAGAGTCGCCAAATCGGGTGCGAGAGGTCCAGGATTCGAATCCGGGGGAAACCATCCATTTGTAACATGTTAATTTCCGAACAGATAGTTTTAAACACTGAGGTTCTCTTAAGTCATTGGGTTAACACTTTTTTAATAAAAAACGTTATTATTATTTTGTTTATTTTGTTTATCCTGAAAGCTGACCAGAGACCATTCAGAAACTCAGGATATTTTGATTGACCTGAGGATAGCAAAGTACCTTCAATGAGTACAATATTTGACCAGATGTATTGAATTTAATAAAGTCAACTTTGATGGGCATCCGACACCAAAATATTGCTTAAGGTATATTAGTTTAACGTTAATTGTTCAAAAGAATTTGTTTCTCTTGTTGTGAAACAATAAAACAATTTGCTATTGTAATTGCAGGCACTAAAGATCTAATTTACTCTAACAAGTTTAAAATTGCTTGTTGATATACTCTAGGGACATTAAGGGTTGATTTTTGATATTGATATAACCAACAATAAATCGGAAACAATGGTCTTCAATTAAAAGGCAATAACCGACAATAAGGCAACAGTTCTCTGAAGGCATATCGGCAAAGGGCTTTCAAAAATGGCAAACTGAGATCAGTGTAATTGTGTCGTGCTTACACCATTGTGTGAAGTAGTTTTTACAAAGGATTTCAAATAGCTTTAAAAAGACACGTCCAATGATATCAATGGATCTAAAACAACGGGTTGCAATTAACAGGAAATAAAAAGCGTGTCGGCAAAAGAAACCGGACTTTCAAATGTAGCAAAAGTAACTCAGATTATCACACTTGTTTTATGCTTAGACATTTTGTCATTACTTTTTTTTTTACCTTAAACAAACCTATAGCACAACTCGGAACACGTGCGAAAGTTATATACCTTCAATTTTGATTCACTTACTTTAATTTCTTTTTGTACGTCTTGATTTTGGTAATATGTTAGATTATGAAACAATTCGCTACCTCTTATTCTATTTAAAACACAAACAACAGTCAAAGTACAATCGTTATTACAAAATATTTCGAAACGTTAGAGTGAAAGATAAACGATTTAAAACATCATGTTAATATCGCACAACTCATGCATATGTCTTTTTAAAAGCCATTGGGATATTCAATTGTATTTCCTAAGGACATTCACAAAATGTATAGAATAACAACAACTTCGATTTGTCTTGCATATCAGTCAAATTTGGGCTTGGCTCATCATTTTACCAACTTATCATGCTTATCGACACATTTTGTCATGCAAAGTGAATTTCATCTCGCCTCTTGTATAGTCATGACTTTAGGCAGTCAGGTGGCAAACTACTGGTAATTAAAAAGGAGTAGGCGAGAATTCCTGCAGGGTAAACCAGATTTCGATCTGCTAGTACTATTTTAGACTATTACTAGTACTATTTAGACAGTTCCGTTAATCCGATGACTTAAATATTTCTCTCATTTATTCAACTTGTGAAGATTGTATGTTTCTTAGGGGCATTGTATAATTTACACTAACATTTAAATTCTTACAATGTTCCTTTATCAATTATTTCGGATGAAAAGAAAAGAAAAGTAATTGTGATAGTAGAGGAGTTTTACAACACATCAAGACATTATATTGTCCAATCTTAATGAAATGTCTATAATTTCAGCATTGAAGTGTATACGATATCAAAACAGTAGGGTACCAATTTTGTCTGAAGTATCTATAATGATTAAGAAAATTGAATTTGCTAGCATTTTATATTCACTTTTCTACTTCTTCAAATCTTTATTGCAGTACCTGATTTTTCGAAACTAATGTCAATTCTTAATCCCGGTAAGATGCAGTATCTGGGTAGATGTTTATTAATTAGATATTGCTGTTTTCAACGGTATTAAGTATTTGGTAGATTCGATGATTGTAAATTTGTAATGGTTTCGCAAGACTTAAAAGTCTTTAATACTACTAAATGTCTTATAATGTCACTCTTTTTCAAAAGCAAGAACTATTTTTTCCAAAAGTAAGGATTCTAAATACTTTGTCATATTTTTTTAAGAAAGTAAAGATTTTGGATCTTTACCCCTGACCCGTACTTTAATTTTTTTGATTATTTTTCTTCAAAAAGTAAGAATTTTGAATCCTAACTCCTTACTCTTACTTTGTAATTTTTTTTTTCAAAAGTAAGGATTTTGAATCATCTACACCTCAACTCTACAATCGAATACAACCAATCAGGACACTTCAATCCAAATTTGAAATTTAATTTTTCAACTGTTTCCGTTTGTAAAGTAAGGATCCCCTTACCCTTACTTTGATTGTTTTTTCAAAAACTAAGAATTTTTAAATCCTGACTCCATACCCTTACTTTGTTTGTTTTTTCAAAAAGTACCTTACACCTTACCTTTACTCAACAGTTGAAAACAAACCAATCAGGATACTTCAATCCATATTTGAAATTTGAATTTTCAACTGTTTCCATTTGTGATTTTTTTTTAAAGTAAGGATTTTGAATCATCACACTCTACCTTTACTCAACAATCGGAAAAACAACCCTACTTTGACTTTTTTCAAAAACCAAGAATTTTTGAATCCTGAATCCTTACCCTTACTTTGTGATTTTTTTTCTCAAAAAGTAAGGATTCTGAATCCTTCCACCTTCCACCTTACCCTTACTTTTTTTTCTAAAAGTAAGTATCTTTATTCCTTATACCTTACCTTTACTTAACAATTGAAAATAAACCAATCAGGACACTTCAATCCATATTTGAAATTTGAATACAAATATTTCCGTTTTTGATTTTTTTCTAAAAAGTAAGGACTTTGAATCCTAACCCCTTACCCTTACTTTGATTTGTTTAAAAGGTTAGGCTTCTGAATACCTTACCCTTACTTTTTTCAAGAAGTAAGGCTTTTTATTCCTTACACCTTACATTTACTCCACAATTGAAAACAACCAATCAGGATACTTCAATCCAAATTTGAGATTTTGAATTTCAACTTTTTCCGTTTGTGACTTTTTTCCAAAAGTAAAGATTTTGAAACCTGACTCCTTACCCTTACTCTGGCGGTATATGACATCTTCAAAACCTTTCAAAATGTCATATACCGCCGGGAACCATTCCACGTTCACCACAACCGTATTTTTGTAAATTGATGGGTGTTGAAGGATCATTTTGTACTTTGCTTCCAAGCTTTCTCTTGGCGCAGTCAAGCTTGACCAAGACATTCAGTCACCTGATTCTCACTCTACGACAGATAAACATTCCATATGACCACTCAACTTGAGTAGAGAAGTGACATGAAAAAATTGATCACACTCGGAGTTCCATTTCACACCCAACAAGATAACCTATCAAATCTGACCAAAAGCAACATAAGTTTCCAAATGTGTTCATCATAATTGACCTTTACATAAAAAAGTGGTAACAATATTTTTATTCCAACTTTATGAGCAACCGTGTAGTTAGAGAAACAAAACTTTGCACAAAGTATATTACAAACCTCTTCTAGATACTCGTAAAATTTTGATATCACAGTATTTTTAGTTGTTGAGTTATCAATTAAGGTAGATACCTATGTCAGAAACGCATCTGTTCAAAATTCAACAAAATAATAAGCATACACGTTTTGTAATATTTTAACGTGCATTTTTTATAAATGATCATGATCAGACTTTGTATTAAACCAAATTTGATACAATTTGTAATGAATAATAATTAAACTCTCTTCCAGTATATCTTTTATGCAAATTACGGATACTTGCATTCCACGCATTCCATAATGAGTTGTTTATATTGAACCTGTCAATCAAGTTTTGGCGCGAAAGTTGATGAATACGCATAAAGCACAATCACATTTTCATGGGTAACATTAATTCTTTAACTGTTTAAACTGCATAACTTGTGTAAATTTTGTAAAATATCTGAATGATATGATGCTAACACTTACAGGACATGTTTAAATAATAATTTTCTTTATTTATTTGCAAAATGCCGATCAACATTTAGAAATATCTAAATTTTTAATCGATGGCTATTTTTGCCAAAAATCATATTTCGACCATATTTTCGGACCTGAAGTAATTGATGACGTCATAATAACGTAACGGCTTGTCAGATTTTCACGATTTTGGTATCAATGGAAAGATTAGACCCAACCCTAAGCTATGATATAAGACAACCTAACTTTGGGCATGTCAATTTTCTAGGTCATGTAAGGTTAAACGGAGGTTAAAATTACATGAAACGAACATGCTTACGATTTTGTTGAAATTTGAAAATACACGTTTCTGACATAGGTATCTATCATTGTTGATAACTAAAAAAATAAAAATGCTGCGATAATAATTTTTTTTTTCTACATGTAATCATTTTTTGGGACACCTGGTACTTAAGGCAAATGCAAATGTCCACTCTAGCTGGTGGCTAGTTTGGAGATTTCTCAGATGAGACAACAGTGCGTTGCATATCATCAGAACGAATTCGTTTGTAAGATTAGGACACAATTCAACATATTTGCATCTCAGCAACATCCGTCTTCAGAATCTGGAGACTCGTGCGTTTGCTGGGATAACCGGTCTTACCTACCTGCTTTTTTCATCTAATGAAATCGAACTGGTTACAGGGGTGTTCGCAGAACTGTCGAATTTGACATATTTATTCTTTGAAGATAACTAGATATCAAAAATAAGTCATAGAGCGTTCAGATGACTGATATATTTGCAGTGGTTATATATTGAAAACAATATGTGACCGTCTATCCCAAACAAGCCGTAAATGCTATCTCTTGTCATTTTCACTTTTTTAATTATTTGCAAAGACCATGCTATAAGAATTAAAATGACACTTTCAAGAAAATATAGGAAATGTGAAATAAACAGCAGGACAGCCACATATCATTTCGGCGGAACTCACAATTCGGATACGTATCCGAATTCGGATACCCACGTACATTTCGTATCCAAATTGTGATACCCGTATCAGAATAAGGATATGTAGGGGTATCCGAATTCTGATACGCCTGTCGTGGCGCAGGAAACAAATCGATAGCGCAAGCTGGCAAGTACATGTAGAACATCTTTCTTGCATTTATGATAATTGTATCTGTGGAAATGTCATTTCCATCTGTGCAATTCCAGCGGGACAGCTACGAAACATGTCCTGATAGCTCCTTATTACAAAAAGCAAAATAATTTGGCCAATACTTTCTTAGAATTTAGATGACAAATGATGATAACGTTGTTGACTTTTATACATACCGGTATGGTGCGCGGCGAAACTGAATATTCATTTTAGCTGATATCCGGTTTCAGCTGTTTTTAATCCAAATTTGGATACGGGTATCAGAATTTTGATACGGAGTATCCAAATTCGAAAACATATCCGAATTATGAGTTCCGCCGAACTGAATTTGAAATAGTCATTATCTTTGTTCCATTCGCCGTCTTTTGAATAAATGATATTTAATTGTATTCCCTAAGGACAATTTGTAAAATACAGATAATGATACGAACTTTGATTTCCTTACAAAGGATTAATATTCCAAATATCGACTTGGTATCATGTTGGTTCATCATCGACACATTTTGTCATGCAAAGTAAATTTCATCTCGCCTCTTGCAGAGCCATGACTTTAGGCAGTCAGGTGGTCATTTGGAGTTTAATATTAGGCGGGGATTCCTTCAGGGTAAACCCGATTTCGATCTGCTTTTAAAAGTAGTTAGAGAGTTTCTTTAATCTAATCATTTAAATATTTATTTTATTTATTGAATTTTTATTTTTCTTGAGGGCAATGTGTTATTCACATGAGCATCCATGGGATTAATTCTTTACAATATTCGTTTGTCAATTAATGCTGATGAGAAGCGACAAAAAGTAATTGTGCAAGTTGCAGTAATATATGAATACAAGGTAATGTAAACTTGATAATAGAGACATAACACAAATACGTTGTTGTGGTATACGGTATATGCAGATAGGCCTACAAAGAAACATGTTATTGTGTAATTATATGAACTAAATAATGAACTATCTTCAATTTCAACATCGAAGCGTATGTGTCATCAATATTACAACAGTAGGTTCACATTTATTTGTTTAAGTGTGAATACTAGATGCCAATAATACATCAAAGATTTAAATTCATTATAGAACAATGCCCACAATAAATTGATTATCTGACTGTTTAGAGGGTTTTTTGTTCCTTTTCACAGTTTCTTTAAATTAGTATTCGAAGCATAATACTGTTTTAGGCCTACGGCAATAAGATTCTATAAAGGAATATTAACAAAATAACCCAACAATAAAAAATGTGTTACTGGTGGCATGAACAATAATTTAAGAAATGTTAGTAATTAAAAGAAAACGGTCACAGAAAATGGACATTGAAAGCAGTTCTCACGAATGACCCCCTTTTTTGTTTCAAACAAATAAATAAATAAATGTTGTGTAATTCTTCCAGACCTTCTTAATTCAAAATAAGGACATTTTACATTGGTCAAAAAAAAATCAATCTTGTGCTTTTTCTATGAAACAAAGTGATATGATTAGGCAGGTTAACCTTCGTATCATGATAATTATAAAAGATGAATATACACAGATGTTGTTTAACACACATTTGTTTTTTATAAATTTGAATATCGTCTCATCTGATTCCTTATTGTTGGTAGTTATTAATATAATTGTTACATTTAGAACATCTGTTTTCATTATTAAGATGTTAATTCGTCGTCGTCGTCCTATGAGTCATGACTGACCCGTTGTGACCCTTTTGATGATGTCGTTCCAACTGTGCCGATCTTGAGCATAACGGTAGGCTGCATTGACAGATAGGCCAGTATATTCTCTAATGCCATCTATCCAGCGGGTTTTCTGCCTGCCTCTTCTGCGATGTCCTTCCATCATTCCTTGAACAATTATTTTCTCTATGTTAATTAGATGTTGAAAAATATCTTTCATAATAATTCAATTGAACTCTTAGATTAAAGAGCAACTTTAAATTGTACACATATTTATATTGTCAAATACGACCAGGTTAACAGCGCATTACATTTGTTTGAATTTGACACTGATATTACAATTAGTAAATTGGTCTACACTTGCCTGCACGTCACACCCAAGACAGATGGAAAGAACAAGCCAATAATATTATATAATGTAAATAAAATCTCAGTTGTTTTGACATTGATACTACACTTCTTTTCTATTGTCAACTGAAATTAAGTTAACGGTGTTTTATTGTTACGTTTGTTTAACCTTTGTCATTACTTTTTAGGGTAAAATTAAACTATAGAATATCTAGCCTTAAACAATTTGACCGTTTTTTTAAGATGTATAATATTGTTACTATAGGCGGATAAATGATTCCATCTGTCTTTGCTATAGGGAGCAGGGTTCGACTAATTTACTAATTATATCTCCAAGCGTCTGTGATACATTAATACTGATACAGACAACAGTCATATTGATTGATCTTTTTTTTAAATAATTTAAAATAAAATTCTTGCGAACGTGATTTATAGTTATTATAATTCTTTAAAGAATATTGCTGTAGGGTGTTAAGTATATAATTTCTTGGTAATGGCATCTATGGACATGTTTTCGATTCAAATATATTAATTACCAAGAGACGAAAATTAAGTTGATGAGGGTATTCTAATTGCTCATTTGAAATTATATTGAAATTACTTTTATCATTCAAAGAAAAACAAACAGATGAAACAATTGTGCATATTACGATTATATTTTACATTTAAAAAAAAGATATTACCTAAAATCTTCAGCCAGGTAAAAACCAACAAAGAAATGCACGGTTGCTCAAACTGTTGGAATAAAAATATTTTTACCACTTTTTTATGTAAAGGTCGATTTGTGAGAAAATATCTGGAAACTTATATTGCTCTTGATCAGATTTGATAGGTGATCTAGGTGAATGTGAAATGCAGTTCCGAATGTGATCATTTTTCTCATGTACTGGGAGGAGACAACAGAAATGAGTCAAAAAATGTACTTTTGATGTCAAATTTGATTTGACCACACCTGGGTCAAGGTCACTTCACAACTCAAGTTATGGAATGTTTATCTATAAAAGATTGATTAAATGTCTTGGTCACGCTTGACTGCGACAAAAGCAAAACGTATGATCCTTCAACGCCACTCAATTTACAAAACTATGGTTATGGTGAACGTGGAATGGTCCTTGGCGGTGTATGACATCTTACAAACCTTTCCAGATGTCACATACCGTCAGTGAACCATTCCACGTTCACGGTTTACTATTTGACCTGTTTGGGGAAAATGGGAGAGTAAAATGTCTGTTTTAAAGCAAATAGAAATTGAAATCTTTGACGCAAGTTAAATCATGAAGAAAAGCAGAAGAACATAAAGAAAAGTCTGTATTTGATTTTCACATGAAAGTTGAACAATTATTGGTACAATCGTTTTACAAGATTCCAATCAATTCAAGACATGGGAAGGGGCCAGTCAACATCATGTCGTTTACTCCCTCAGGGTTTTTATAAGAACTTTGTTCAGTGAGCATGGTGAGTAGGTATAATTTTAAATCTTTAGAAGGATGAGCTGTGTATGCTATTAGAGTAATTAAGGATATCGACGGTAATTGGATAAACTGAGCACGACTCTGATATAAGCCAGCAACCACCTTGGCATCCTAATTCTGACTCTTCACTTATAATGCTTATTTAAGGTTATTGAATTTATTTCAGTGTTGATATGCGCTCTCTACTTTGTTCTTATATTATTTTGGACGACAAGTTGAAGTTCTTATTTGATATGAATTACCACAAATACTTTGCCATAACTACTTTCCGGTTACCTTCTTTCATGCTTGCCTTTATTTTTCTTAAGTTGGCTTTGAAACCCCTTGTACCAAAATAAGAATCGCTTTGAATTACCGTACCCCGAGTAGAGTAAGTCTAATACAGATACTTCCCAATATTGGACGCACTTTAACCGACGGTCGAGAGCTTGAGAAGTCACAATGGCACACTCTAAAAAAGGTTGGGTCAAAAAGGGAACATGGTTGGCAGGTTGGGTTAAATTTTGCAACATTTTCGATAACTTAGAGCGACGCTTACACTAAAATTACAGTTAGGTCATATCATGTTCATGAATTGGTAGATTCAGTATGATCGAAAGACAATAATGCTTGGTAAACTTTGACTGAACATTACATATTAACCTTTCAAAATGGATATGGATCATACTATGTGACATTTCAAAATTGAGTCAAACGTGAATAAGATTTTGTTTATCAAGATTGGCACCTTTATCCAGATATATTTATATTTTTTTATTACAATATTGGATTTCATTGATACAGCTACATAACTTTACAAATGTATAAGACTCAAACTTACAAGACATTTTAGAATCATCATTTCCCTTCTTTATTAGCAAAAAAACCCATAAAAATCCGTTATTTAGAACTTTTATAGTAAAATTTTGATTTTTAGTGGCCAATTTTGCCATAATGCAATTCTGCCTAATTTTCCAACCCGAAAGTTCATTATGACGTCATAATTACGTAACGCATTGGCCGATTTTAATGATCTTGGTATCGTTGGATAGGGAAGTAATATACCTATCTATTAATAGGGGTTCCGTTCCAAAATATTAGGGGGGGGGGGTTGCAACAACAACCGTCTTCGGGGGATGTGTTACAAAAAAATAGCTCCGGCGGACATATTATGATATGTGACAATTTTGATACTAGAATAGTGTGTATATTTAAGGTTAACCTCATATTACTATGTGCTTCCGATGAGTGACGCCTTCGGGCCTTACTAAACACATTTGTAAAGTTATGAAGCTGTATCAAAGAAATGCAATATTGTATTCTAGCTCCCTTTGTGGTTGAGCACTTTACCTTTGGATGATTTCAAATATTTTTGGATTTATATATGTATTTTTGTATTATTATTTATCTTTTTTTTTTTATTAAAAGGCATATCGATAGTTTTTGTGGTAATTTGGTGATAGATAATTTTTGGTGTAATAGGTTATTAATTACCATAATCATTAACGTTATAAATTGTTCTTTGTTATTCTGCCTTCGGGAAGATAAAACAGGAGAAAGTTAACCACTTTGAAGTGTGCAATTTGTATACTTAACAAGAAAGTGACCTATCAAGATTTGGTTTTGGGAATGATATTTGTTCAGGCGTTCTGACCATACTTAAAAAGATATTGGATACTTTTCGACAAATATAATATACAATAAGACACTCTTTGATTCGCCCTATCCCGAGGACACTCGACATTCTGGTCTGGATTTGAGCTGATTTGGTCATCTTGTAATCTGCATGAGGTGTCGCGTTGTTCAGTGACCAACCTCACTTTTAGTGTAGAGTCAAGGCCTTGGGCTTAAAATTGACCAACACCTTGGGCTTGTTATAGTGATAATATCACTCACTGGTATCATTATGATATATGAGATGCATCATTGTTGGGGATTGGAGCCCGTGTTGGAGCCATGGAGTATATGATTTAGACCTGATTGAAGGCATTGAGTATATGATATAGGTCTGATTTGCTTTTACACGAGGTACATAAAATTGAAGGAACAACAATTTGAAAAGAAAAATGTATTAGGAGACCTTAAAAAATGGCATTCCTCAACATAATCTTGCTCGTAAATTGACTGAGATAGAAAGACGCCAAAGTCCAAATACAATTGTTGCACTTAAGTATCCCACGTGACTCGATCAATGGTCCCACTCCTATATTCTTGATTCAGTAAAAATATCAAAATATCACCAAATGACTTGGAATAATCCTTTGAGCATATTTTCAACTAACCTGATTTGACACTCCGCCTAAAACTATTTTCGGTAGTACAATAAGATTTTGATATAATGTTTTAGGCCGTTGAGATAATTGACTACCATATCTTTTGCAGGATAGCACTTATGTTTCTCTGCCGATAAAAAACGATGTACTAGACCTTGTTCGGCTCACGAAGTGCTCTTGTATGTGATATTTCTCAAGGTCCTTAAAGTATGGTTACTAGTATTGAAAACCCATGTCATATACAAAACTAACATCTGTGACACTATGGATGCGTTCAGTCCAGCGATTTTATCTCTGTAACATCGCTCGATACCTACCGGACCTAGTTTTACAAGCATTTCTGGTGGTACGCTGCCTTAAAATCTAAAGACTTTGTATTGGTAAGCGTCAAGCAATGTTGCAGTGATGAAATCGCTTGACTCTTAATGCACAATTACTAGTTTAAGTGTAAAAACACACACCTTAAACATGTCAAAGGAATCCACTTTCTTTTGTCATATCTTACCAAACGTATATAGAATAGAAAACAATCTGTAACGTTTAAAATAATTGCAATTAAAAAGCTATTGCATGTTCAACAATACAACAGGACGAGAGCTGTTGACCAGTGTTGTGAATTATGCTGCAACTGAAAACGTTAGCTTTGTGATGAAAGCTTAAAAAATCAAAGCTGAAGCCACATAATCTACAATGGAGGGTAGCGCACTAGAACAGGTTCAGGACTTCCAGTATCTTGGTTCTTGGATGGATGGCACGGACAAAGAGTTTCATTCGAAATATCTTTGCACGGAAACCCTGCAATAAGATAAGTATTATAAATTGAATATCCGATGGATCTGACGGGTGGGTCGCCGGTACTTCGCCTGCAGCCGTCCATGTCCTGCTATTCGCAGAAGTCTGTATAAATAAGTTATTTTTTTATCACAAAATATCTGTGTGTCATAACTGGTGCCACCAGCTGTATGGTAAAAATGATAAACCCTTCACTGAAGAGATCTCCATACCATGGATCAAAGATATGGAGATCTACCCAAACTATTTGAAATAGTTAGAGGTCGGCGTTTTAATTTTGCGGCACCCTGTGTTAGGCTGTTTGAAGAACCAATCTCATATCCAGTCTTTTTGAAACATGCCCAAGGAAAACCCTTGTGATGACCAAAGCTAACATATCCCATCTTCTAAATCCTATGCTTGACAGACTGCATAAGTAAGAAAAAAGCTATTGTATCAGAGGTCATCCATCATGGTTTTCTTGGAGGGACATGGCACCAAACAACGTGTCTTCAACTAGTTCTCTGTATCTCTAAGGCGTTTAGGGTGATTAACATCGATGCGAAATAAAACAATAGGTAGAAAATAAAGTAGGGCATCTTAATGCAAGTCAATATTAGAAATAAAATTACAAGCTATTGATATTATGCTATACTGATTGGAAGCTATCAATCATATTTTGACACTATTTTACTTTGCAAAAATGCTAGAAAAATATAATTTCTTAAAAAACTGATATTATGCTAGTTTAAATCTCTTTCATAAGAACCACAAATAGAGTTTGCTTATTGTGCTCATGACTTGGATGTAATTCTAACACACCGCTTAGATAAATATGATCGGCATTTCTTCAAATGATTCAAGATAAACAGTCCGGTCCAACTGCCCACTTAGGAAAGGTTTCCTGATACGGCAGCACCTTTTCCAATCTGGCAAGCATGAATACCCACAATGCACTGTACCATTAAATAAGTTTAATTTTATAATTTGAAATATCCTTGGATATAAGAGTTTATTTACTATTTCTTTCAACAAATCTCAACTCAAAAAAGGGTTCAACATTTTACAATTAAAAACTATTTGTTTTCTCTATTTAAATTTGAATTGGGAAAACCGTTAAAAACGGTTATATCATTTTAAATACTTTTCTCCTGGTCAATATTTTTTTGGCCTGGTGAAAAACCTCCAAATATGACCCTCTTGCTGTGTACCAAAAATCATTTCCAACCAAAGTGTCGTTTGGTTCACAGCTAAGATTTTTTTAAATACAATAGGCTTCGCAGTGCATTCTGGGTATTGTGCTTGCCAGATTGGGAAAGGTGCTGCCGTATCAGGCAACCTTTCCTAAATGGGCAGTTGGACCGGACTGATAAATTTGAAAAGAAAAGGTGGTTATAGCATATTATATATGTGTGGCGCCACATCGAAAAGTACAGCATTGCAGCATTTTATAAAATACATATTTGCATGAGACCGAACAAGAAGGAAGCGTTTGAACCATATATCCATGACGTGTACAACAGTTTTTAATGTCGAAAATAAGACACATAAGACATCGATAGTCATAGCAGTTGGACATTGAAAACCATAAAAGGGATCTAAAGATTAGATGTGGGGCGTTTATAATTTGGACGTAACATAAGAGACTATGAAAATCCATCGTAATGTCATCCTCCTGATGAAAACTTAGTTAAATCGGGCATTTGTAAAAAAAATCCATTTTGAACGTTCATCATCAGAATGATAAGTAGATTTTGACACAATGCCGCATATTATCATACGCACTGCGGAAAATGAGTCGACGAAATTGTTGCTCAAATGCCGGACCAAACGAAATGTCACATCAGACAAGCTGACTTTCGTAATGATATTTTAATGAATATTTAATTGTTTGATATTTACTGGATCAACGAATAGAATAAATTCTCGCTGATAAAATCTAAATCTGATGACAATCGGGAGGTCGTTACATGCATATTTTCCCACAGAATATTCTAAAGTTGTGGCTTCGTAGCAATGAATAGCTTCATAGATTTGCAATTAGATATTAGCTTATGATTAGGCCACAGGCAAAACACTCTGATTTTAATATAACAATTTCGTATTTTGTCAAAGGTCGCCTCCTAAAGTAATCATATGTGATGGCTCACCCCGAAAGGGGGACCCTGCAGATTATATCAATTTTGATTTTTTTCATTTCATCTGTTACAGCAATTTCTAAGATTTAAAATGCCACCTTGCTTGTTGAAATTGATCAAGACAATCACATTTTACAACAGAAAACCTACTGGAAATTCTTATTATTCCAGTGTCCATTTCGGGGTGAGTCATCACATATATGCTTGAATTTGTGAAAGTTGTTTAGACATCAATAAACCACATAATTGTAGTTGTTCTTGGACATTTTCTAGTTTATCTAGTTTATTAGCAATTTCTAACCAACTTTGTAGTGCATCTGACATAGTTTTCTGCAGAGAAATTTGTTGACATTTTGTTTAAATACCCATTAGCTACTTGTACCAATTCGTTTGTCATATAGATAAAAAATAAGATTCTGTCTCAAAAAAAGGTTCCCCCTAACCTACATCATCATCATCCCATGATCAAAGTCAATCGCATGTTGACGTTTGCTAATGAAAAGGGGATACTAAGTGTGTACGTTGACCAACAACTAATAATCTAATACAACCTTCTTTCTGATTACCCAGTATACATGTAAATGGGTTATTGTGTGTTTTGAATACAACCAATTTCAAATGAAAGTCGCATTAAACGATCAAATTCAATGCCGTGTTTAATAAGGCTTATTTGTAGATAAAATCTGATCAAAGGATGACAAAATCTGAAAATAATTTTGTAGATATATGTATGTACCGTTTTCAATGGTTTATTCTAAACGCAACGCGGAAATATAGACCATAAAAGATACTGTGAAGATGGAGTATTTTCCAGCAGTATTGGTTTGGTCAATATAAAGTGTATACTCGTATTGATAGAGGCCAATAATATACAATTGTATAACATGTTCTAAGTCTAAACATTTTGATTCATAAAAGTGTTACAAAGTAAATACTCAATAATGATTAAAAGTAGACTGTTTAATGAAATCGAAAAAAAACCCACCTTAGTGTACAATGACAATATGATTGAAAAGAGTAACAGTTACACAACATCAGACATACGGACATCTTTGTCAATACATGAGAAATAATCAAAAAGATTGGATCTAATAATTTATTGAGAAAACACAGAAAGGTAACTTGATATCATCTTGTTTTGATAACAGTTGGTCATCTGTATCATTTAGTTTGTTATTTTTTGTGTGTGACAATTGTTATAATTTGTATACGTTTTATTTCAATAAAGAGTATCAAATTTTGCCCCATGATTTGCTGGTCATTGTCTGAATAATTTCGATGAATTGCCCACAAACATTCACATATAGGTCATATGTTTATTCATTTGAAGAGATTTTCTCACAGACGGACAGATAATGTAACTGTATTGTGACACTTTTATCTGGTTTCTTCTTTTATTTTCGAACCAAAAAGTGACTTATTGCCTTTTCTGTTTCTTGAATTTTGAATTTCCCCGATGAAGCATATATGTATAAATCACATATACGATATAAAATGAATATATGTGGCTTCATTTTGTAAAGATAACCATCTAAAATCAAAATTATTAAATAGCAGTTCTATGATGTAAATTTATCATAAAAAAATTATATTTAAATTTTCATGGATACAAATGCGTCACAAACAAGCATCTTGTAATCAAGGAGGTAAAAGTTTTAAAGCAAATGTTAGTCATGCCTGTAATTTTGAAATCGTTTAAATCGAAATATCAACTCCTCAGTTTAACTGTACCGAATAGGCTTCTTTTTTTATTGTAGTATTCATATCATTCGTTCAATAAATTGGTTAAAAGGGACATGCGTGGTGAACATACATAAATAGGTACTTTGCAATATCGAATTTCAGTTCTCTATTTAACTGATTGGTTAGAAGTGGCTTAAGTGTGACCATAGGGCTAAGTTAAAATACATTGTTATGAGTAAAACAAACTTTTGTACCAAAATATATCTTGCATTTCAGGACAGATGTTAGATATACCGTATCCACTCGTCCAATTCAACTACTCATTTTCTGAATTTAGATCACGTTACAGTTGAGCGCTTTCATACTAGCTTGCCAAAAATTGTTCAAATAATTTTAATGAAGTGTTGGTCATAGAGTATGACTATTTGTCAAACTTTTGGAAACGGGGATTTTGTTAATTTTAAGGAGATTGTCAGATGGAAAATAGTTGAATTAGACGAGTGAATAGGGTATTATGTTTACAAATGTAATATTTTGATTTCTTTAATTTTGATTTCTTTTTCGTCAGATTGTTAATCTAATTTTCACTGAAAATATATAATTTTAAGACATTTTGTTTTTCTTCTTCTTTGTCTTTGTCCATAAACAAACTTCATTGTTTAAAAACACAGAGAAATAAAAGAAAAATGGGTTTTTGGCTGACAGATATATTTTGCACTATTGGTACCAGATTTTCAAATAATGCCTTTCCTTTCTTCCTCATGTATTCTTCTTTTTACCGTCTCTTTTCCCGGTAGGTTGGCAAATTTTTTTTCTGCTGACAAGCTTCAGGTGCCTGTTCCACTATCTGTTACGAAATGGTATCAGTAAATGTGACTGAAACTGCATTTGTTTATGTTTAGAGATAGCAATCCATCACAAAAGATTAAAAATTTCTACTTTTAAAAAGCTTACACAATATTGCTGAAACAATATCTTCTTCTTCTTCTTCTTCTTCTTCTTCTTCTTCTTCTTCTTCTTCTTCTTTTGTAAAGCTGATTAAAAAAGCTGCCCAGTCATTCCAAAAATTCAATTCTGAATTTTGAACCCAGCATGTACCTTTTGATGTATTGCGCGTCACAACTTACCAAAATATTGCTTAACTCCCTTATTAACTCCCCTATTAATACTGGTCATTATGCATGGCTCCAGTCAACAAAAAACATCTTATATGACAATTGATTAAAGATAATATTCAAATCACGGTTAATAAGTTAAATTGTTCAGTTTATAGCCTGAGATTCAATCGTACTTTGCCATTACATACATGGGTCATGTTTGTTTCTATCGTTTGGTTACTAATATCATCACGAAGAGGGAACGCAAAGAAATGCCCCATAAGTCGTCGTCTTGCTTTTACAGATGGTCGCGCGCAGGTAACCAATTACTTCGTGTGGTCATTTTCTTCTGTTTCTATAATGAACATAAAGCACTGATCAAATATAATTTAAATGCAAATATCATTCCATTCACTGGTCTTTACATCATGGTACATTAACGTCTACAAAAGTTAGAGGTTTTAAGATCAATGTTGGTTCACCTTTAAAAGGGCTGCTTTTGGTTTTACCCCAATTATGAAATATCAGTAATTGACTTACCGTAAAATTTGACATTTACTCATTGTTTTATTTCTCATTAGATCTAATCGTATTTAAAATTCCAAGAACTAGTTTAAATAGTTTGAAGTCTTTCCTCAGATACATAACAAGATTGATTATCTAAAGCAGATTGCTCGTTTTAATCACTAATCACACGTAACTATTGCTCTTTAATATTCTGCCTTTGGAAAGATAAGACAAGCGAAAGTTAACCACTTTGAAGTGTGCGTGTGTATACTTAACAAGAAAGTGTCCTATCATAGTTATTGGTTTTGTATATGATATTAATTAAGGAGTTTAAGTAACCATACATTGAAAATATATCGGATATAACTTGATAAATAGATCGTACAATAGGGCAATTTCGTATTCGACCTATCCCGAGGATATTCTTCGCATATTGGTCTGAATTTGGCTACAACTCTAATTTTATGTCGTGTGTTTGCTGTTTATAAAAGAGGTCTGAAACACAGCCTGTGGCTTAAACAGCGTCAAAAGTTTGTTAAAGTGCGTAAGTTAATACATTCAAATGGAACACATTTTAATGAGATATTCAACAATGGCATAGATAATTTATTTCCAATTTCAAATACCCTCCATATAAAACTGAGAAAAACTACAACTTCAACTCGCCTTTTGGAATTGAAATAATACAATATATGAGTTATGGGAGGATTGTTTTTGCTTAGCATATGACTACAAATTACCATTTGTCCTCCAAAGGTCAGTTTTCAAAACACCCTCTATAAGATCAGTTGAATAAGTACATTGCTCCAACTTGTCCGTCGGTCATGCTGGTAGCTGTATATCTCTTGAGTCCATTGAAAGTCGTATTACATTTCAGTATAAAATCGTATAAGCGAAAGCAACGAGGTCTGTAAATTTCAAAAGGAGAAAGGTCCTAGGTTCCAAACTGTTTTACAAAGTCATAAGATAATCTCATAGATATTTCAGATGCTTAAGGTTACCAAACTCTTTTTAATTATATTTCAAAATATCAATATTTTCTCGGGCAAAAAGTATAAAGAAATGAAAAAACAATATTGTTAATTTCTATCGAGGCCTGTTTATCTGCAGTTCCATTTAGTACTAACTGATTGCAGTAAATTTCATTTTCTTTCAATTAAGAAATGTACGTTCGAACAAAATACCAGTATTATATATATACACAACATTCTAAATGCACAATCATTAATTGTTTTTGGAAAACTTGATACTTTTCGAAGGTCCATACTGAATGGTCAGTTTTGCTGGTCATTTGTTTGGGGCTATTTGCACGTGGTAACAAACGAAAGAACAATTCGGCATCCCGGGTTCTGAATATTAGCATTCAAATGATCATTTAACATTTTTGCACATGACTAAAACAAACCAGAACATAAAAAAGAATATTATTGTTATTCATTTACCATGTTTACCCAAAAGTTCTTGTACAACTTTATTTTACGACGCGCTTCTTATTATTTTTATTTTTTACACATTTGCAAAGACCATATTATAAAAACTAAAATAACACCTCATTGAATTTCGCTCTAATTCTAGAAGTCAAATTGTAATCAGTCAAAGGTTGTCATAGAGTATGAAGTGATATTGAGAAAAACGCGTTCAAAGATCAGTACTCCTATATATTTTGTTAATTGTTCTAAGAATAATTTATACAGATATATTTCATTTCCAAAGCACCTGCAAAGTATCACTTCCTTGAAATGATACTTTGCAGGTGCTTTGGATTGTGAATCTGCCAAAAATCGATTTCGATAAATTACGAACGTTGCATGCATTTTCACATGTATATAGCTCAACATGTGATAATAATATATGTGAATGACAATGCTTATACCTATGAATTTGATAAAAGAGTTGGTCAATGTTAAGACAAATGCTTTGCTTGCATAAATATTGTAAAGTTTAGCTGGCCACTTAATCTAGATCATGATTTCCTAGGGACTGGTGGAACCAGAAAGTGCTATTGTGTTTTATATTTGTCTAGGTGTGTCTAATGTCCTTTGAAAGTATGACCAGGTCCTGTATGACTACTAAAATGCAATATCATAATAAGTATGATATACATTCTGATACAAAAGCACACTCAAAGCATACTCAAAAATAAAAAGCAGGTAGTAACGTTCAAAATATTGCAGTTAAAAAGCTATTGTATCTAAATTGACTTATCATACTTGTCATCGTATCACAAATGCAAACTATTTCGTCGGCGCCTTTGTATGACTGTCAACAATAAGGATAAGTAAAACAATAGTTTGAAATTAAGTAGGGTATAAAAACACATTATTGAAGTATGAAATTAATATTCAAATATTGAAACCACAAAGTACTAATGCTAATATTGAAGTATCAATATCCAGAAGTTGTTTTCTTTGGAACAATAGACTTTATTTGACATATTTTGATCGCGTGGAACTATTAATAAAGTTGTTGAGGGATATCGAAATGATATCTCCAAGAAGGAAAATAAATATCGCCCAGGAAGTATCGTTGAAATATTGTCAAGATATCTTATTTTCCTTATGTATATTACGTTGCATTTATGGTCTCATAAGTAGTTTTACTTTCCTTTACAGTTTATACATATCACCAACCCGTCACTTCCACATAAGCTGCACGGAGAAAATCGAAACATGTAGCGTAATTACGTCCCTGCGTTTGTGGAGTTACAGTGCCCAGTAAATCTATGGCACGCTCGAAGTTAAGTTGTTTGATATCATGGATAGGGTTTTCTCTTTCTTTTCATTGATACCAACATTACGGAAATCGGTCGAGAAATGACGACACAATGACGTAATAAAATATGACACATCCTGAAAATGTTGATTTTCATTGAAACACAAAATGAATTGTTTTCAATAGAAAAGATCCCTACCACAACGGTCTGTGGACAGTCAGTGGGAGAAATGTATTACTTTCACATTGACTTTGCACGATTCCTTAAGTATCACCTAATAAAATCTTCTCTGAGTGAAGTTGAAAACTTCTTGATACCCCGTTTAATGCGAGCTAATGAGTTACCTGGTCCGTGGCATCTACATACAACGTAAAAAGCAAATTAACCACTATACTTTTATATTTTACTCTTAGTATTTTTTGTTTTGAAAGTGTCTGTATTACTCAAAACATTTCCGTTCTCTTACTAAGTGTGCTAATGAAAGGAGTTTGTTTTTGTTTGTTGTCCAGTTATCATAAATAAAATAATAACTGCAAACAATAAATATTGATAAAAAGGTAGTTTTGCATTTGCTATTCTTCAGATTCAGGTAGATTGGTTCTTTATGTATTATTCTAACTACATGAAGACAACCAAATCAAGAATATTTTCGGAAAGAGCTATCATAATTATAACGGCAACATTCACCAGCAATGCAATAAAATGCAAGAGACAATCCTCTTATTTCAGATCTAAGTAATGTTAGAAACCCAATAATGCAAGAAAATCTTTACTAAATCCGGGTCCAACATGATACGTTAAAATGTCAGAATTTAGTATGTCACTTTAAAACAGAAGGTTTAAATTTAATAATGGATTTAAAACCACCAATCCAATGAGTTCAATTTTTCAAACTAAATACAAGGCATATGGGTATAAATACCATTTGAATCTCGTTGGATTTTAAATTACAGTGATTATCATTTATCTAATAAATGGTTGAAATATCCGGGTTTCTTGATTGAGTGTTAAATATATGAGTCATAAATCAATTTAAAACGCCTTTATTTTACACAGGAACGAGGGTGGCTCGCATTAAAACTACTAAATTATAAAAAAGAGCATTTATAATTAAAGGAGAATAATAGCAAACCGCCAAGAACCGCCCAGGTTTGTGCAGGTACTATCATTAGCCACGGTTAAACAATCCTAGGTGATGTTGGTACACAAATGTAAAGTACAATGCACAATCTAAATCCTCATTAGACTGTCTCACGTTCATTCTGAAGTTGATCAAAATTGTTATTCTCCGAAGCAATTTATTTAAAGCTTGTGGTAGCATTTAAGAAGATAACTCTGGGTTAAACAGCTGTTTATTATTTAATACGCAATAATAAAATTGTGTGTAAAAATGGTATAAGCCTTTTTAAAGGTTCAATGGTTAGTTAATAACCTTGAATGATATCCCTCTCTCAACGACTCAAATATTGGTGATGTTATTTATCATTTAGCACAACATGTTGTTTTCCATTAGCAAATGAATCTTTAACCATCTGATTTATTCAAATAAGCTTAAGTCACACGTGTAAATCAATTTTTATTCAATTATAAACTTTTCTGATATCATTTACAACGACACGAGTTTTTTGCTTAACTAATACCGACATAATACATGTGGGTATAGATAAGAATCATCAAAGTTGAATGCACTTTTAAGACACGAATGCCTTGGACAAATATTCAGATTGTGTTTTTCCTTGTTGTTTTTAAATGCAGGTTTAACTAAAGAAGGGATGTTACAAATTATAATTTATCTAATAAGTGTATTGCAATGATCGTGGAGAACTTTGACCAGGCCTTCTTAAATAGGAGATGGAGAACAATGGAGGGTAATGATATTTAGCAGAATTAGCAGATTACATTCATTATTTTCATTTATGCATTATACGATGAATGATAATATCAGCGATCTTTCAATTTAAGTTTGTTGTCGTTTATATAATTATGTGAATGTCCATCCCAAAACATGATTTAAAATAACCCATCAATGAACTTCACTAGATTTTCACAAGTCAGGTTATGGTCCGTTCAAGGTTATTGGTTTTGTTTTGAATACGGGAAAGGTTATTTTGACCTTGGTGTTACGTTCCACCAAGTGGCATAGCCAGACTTTTTGATCATGGGGGCAAAGACATCTTGTCCCGATTTTTTCCGATGTTCCCCCGGCGTGTGCACATTTCTTCCCAATTTTTCCCGGCAGAAATCCATTTCATACACCCAAAAGAAATTCAAGTTGATTTTAAAAACTGACAAGAAAAAAAAAGTTTTAAGCGATTTTTGAACATCTTTTGACACGATTTTCTGCTTTTCCCCATGTTTCCTGTCTAGTAGTTTTGCAGCTGCTCTCTCATTCTTGTCCAATCCGATTTTTTCCGCTTGCTGTCCCGATTTCCCGCTTGATATTTTTGTCAGCTTCCACCCCCACCTTTGTCATGTGCTGGCCACGCCACTGGTTCCACTGTAACAACGTCAACAGCCAAATATATTTTACCCAATGTTGGTCACAATTTTACCTAATGTTGGTTGTACCAGGTGTCCCAAAATATGGTTACATGTAGGAAAATGACCATGTGCTAAAACTATAATAGTAGCTGGAGAAAGGAAACTTTGCACAAATTATATTATAATCCTCTTCTAGATACTTGCCAAATTTAAACATCACACTGTTATTAGTTTTTGAGTTATCAACAAAGGAAGGTACCTATGTCATAAACGTATTTAGTCAAAAGTCAACAAAATCATAAGCATACACTTTTTTAAACTGATCGTCAGACTTTATATACAGCCAAATTTGGTACTATTTTCAATGAATAATAATAATATTGAACTCTCTTCCATTATATCTATTATGCAAATTAGGGATACATGCATTCCATACATTCCAGAATGAATTGTTTATATTGAACCTGTCAATCAAGTTGTGGCACGAAAGTTGAAGAATACGCAATAAGCATATTCAATTGTTCATAGCTAACAATAATTCTTTAACAGTTAACACTGCAAACTTTTGTAAATTTTGGAAAAAAAAACACCTTCATGATATGACGCTTAAACTTACAATGATTAATTTCTTTATTAATTAGCAAAGCCCGATCGACATTTGGAAGTAACAACATTTTTAATTGGTCGCCATTTTTACCCAAAATCAGATATCGACACAATTTTCGGACCTGAAGTAATTTATGACGTCATAATTACGTAACAACTTATCGTGATTTCATGATTTTGGTATCAATGAAAAGAGGAGACCCTACCCTGTACTATGGTATAAAGCAATTTTACTTTCGACGTGTCAATTTCAAGTTCAAATGTGGTTGAACGAGGGTTAAAATTACATCAAACGAACATGTTTACGATTTTGTTGAATTTTGAAAAAATACGCTTCGGATATAGGTATCTAGCTTTGTTGATAACTCAAAAAATAGTAATGCTGTGATATTTAAATTTTGTAGGTATCTAGAAAAGGGTTGTAAAATAATTTGTGTAAAGCTTCTGTTTTCCAACCACTATAGTTTTTGCACACGGTCAGTTTCCTACATGTAACCATTTTTTGGGACACCTGGTACTTTTCAAATTGAGCAAATGGCAAACAATTACAAATTGCGTAAATATTTCCTTTTCTCCCACGGTGCCACTAATTTTCATCATTTCGTGACGCCGATTTTCGCACCTTAAAACCGTTCAATCTTCTCATTCAAAGTTATGAACCAAAGACCAAAACAAATGCACTTCTTGTTCACGACATGTTGTCCGCCTTAACGTTTCCTCCTCCTCGCTACGATCAATATAAGCGACAGTTTCCTCTTGGTTGTAAGATCATCAATCTTGACTAAGATACCATTCAGTGGCTCCCAAAAATCACATCAGACTATTACAGTATATTGTCATATATATACCATGAACAAAGCACTTGCTGACCGCTATGAGGTAATGAAGTAGTGATTTAATCTGCATTTAAATAAACCAAGAAAGTCCCTCGCAAGAAGAATGGCTGACACGAAATGTGTCTGCATTTAAAACAAATCACCGATACTTTTCGCTGATAGTGGGACAAAACGTCTTTAACCTTCGTCCACCAAAGAGGGGAGGGGGAGGTACCACCCGCCCTAACGGATTGTCGCCGATTCCCCCAACATTCTTTGCGGCCATTTGAAAAATATGCATGCTAAAAAGCTCAAACTTAGAACTACCATTTCCTTTGTCCATTAGCAATAAATCAAATGAAAATCCGGTTTTTTTTTAACTTTTGAGGCAAAATTTTCGACCCGAAGTATTTTATGACGTCATGATTACGTAATGCCTTGGCCGATTTGCATGATGTTGGTATGAATGGAAAGAGGAGACCCTGCCCTATATTATGGTATAAAACAACAACACCAATGCTCACCCCTCTTTAGGTGACGACGTAGTAGAAAATAGCTTAGGTTGACGAGGGTTAATGACCAAAATATCAATAAATTGGTAAAAATAATTTCATAGACAATAGATTGTTGAAAAAAATTTACTGTTGTTAATTTCGATTCTCTTATATATGTGTCTTGGCAAAATATGTACTATTTGGTTATTTATTTAATTATAATACCAAGCCACGCAAAAAAAGTAAGACGCAAAGTAGACATTGAACAGGTGCCTTAATAATCACTTACAATAGCTTCTTAATGTTTGATAAAGAAACTTTTGTTTTATCCACGTGCTGCTTACGGTAAAACAAATGGGGTTGTAAATTGAAGTGACCAATGAATTAAGTCAATTATAGAAGAGTGCTTCTTATCAATTAAGTGTAAACTTCGACAAAAAACTTTGACCACTATTTTTAATGATAAATACATCATTTAACCCTTATAAATAGCCATAAGTTGGTCACTTAAGGCTAACAAGGGTTTACAGACACATTTACATTGCGCGGGATTTTCCCTGTCAATTTGATTACAATTTGTAAGGGATGAATGGAAATGCAAATGGACGTTTAAGCTTACACCTGCTGTATATATATTTTGTGGTTTGGGCAGAGTAAAGAACTTTGTTGGTGGACTCATCGCCGTGATTTGTTTGTGAAATTTTCAGTTTGCCTCATATAAACTGATAAAAATTGATGGAAACTGAGCAAATTTTAAAAACGATATCGATATTCAATATATTTAAAGGACCACTTCAAAACCCAACCGTTTTCTAAACGCCCGGAATCGGTGGCTCTGGGCTCTGGAATGCCAGTTAAATTTTAACGTGCTCCCTAATGAAGTACATATTGTAAATAATTCAAACACCTTATAATGACACCAAAATCACCTCTGTAGGTTAAACGGTTCTGGTGATATTTAACTTTTTGTTCAAAATCATTGACGCCATTTGATCCATAAATAGGGCAAGAATTGCAAAAATAAGTGGGGAAAAAAATTAGCTGATTTCAATATAGATTAGTCCAAAGTATGGAAGAATATGGTGTCAGATATTAAAGAGCCACGTTTAAAAACACTTAATTGGAAAGTAATTAGCAACATTTATCCAACAAAAGTATTCTTTAAAAAAAGATAAGAAAAGGAGAAAATGGTATATGTGAGACGCGCAATAAAATTGATAATACTCAACATTTCTTTTATGAATGTAATAGAATTAGGAAGATATGGGAGGAAGTAGAAACACTTCTTCTATAACGTGTAATTTTTGGTCATGAGAGTATCAATATAGCCAATGAAAAAAGTAAATACACAATCTTGAATGTATCTCGTCATGGCCATGATTAGCTTGATAGATTTAAAGAACGTATAAATATTTATTAGGTCACAGGTAAATACTTTTGAATTTTATCTATTAGTGCATCCCATATTATGATTATTTCACTTTTGGTACAAAAACGTGTTGTTTTTCTCCCGTCAACCGATGGCGATATTTCAAGTTACACATCCGTTCAAGTTAACACTTTTATTATAGCTTCACAAAGCATCGGAAATCCAAGTCTGAATAGAAAACGGTAACGCGGAAAGTGTGTGCGCTTCGTCACCGATTTCGTATTATCCAATCAGTGCTCTAAATATCACCGCCCAACCGTTACACGTTGTGGTAGTGTATACCAATTCGCTGGCGATAACAATAGGCTATTATAACCCACCCATTTGTCGTGTTAATGACATGGCACGTGCTGTAAGGCATTGGCATTTTGTCACAAGTAGTAGCCTGCCACAATGCTACATTAGTTCACACCATTTCACTTTAGATTCAGTTTCATTTAGATCCCCAACCGGTCAAGAGCTTCCAGCAGAGGTGCCTTTAGTGTCTACAATTATCTGATGACATTTTGGATTCTACTTGTTCTCAAAGTTGGATACTTTTCAAATGCCTTCCAGTATATCTACTCCACATTGCCTTTCAAGAGTAGTTGTTCAAATTCACCCGGCTGTTTCAATGAGTTCCATCCCAAAATATTCACTTTCACCTAATTTGTTGTGCACAATGAACGAAGGAATACATCACATTCTTCCTCTAACGTCTTCCATATTTTACGACAATTTGAAACCAGGATATCTTCCAGTAATTCCAACGTCTACCACAAAGGAGATCTCAAATGACTTATCGCAAGGATTTCGCGCAGAACGAAGGCAAGATTTGGAGAGGAAAGCAGTACAGAAACCAAACCTTCCGGCACACCAGGAAGAGAAGTTCACATCCTTTATGGTGAAGGACATATTATCTAACAAAACATCTGTTTTTAAACCAATTCCAAGACATCCAGTTTCTTGTACAACATGTGACTGTTTAACCCAATCAACCCAATCTAAGGACGCCATAGATTCCCGGAGTGAAGATAATACATCTGAAGGCTTATTTGTCAAGGACTGTGATGCAACTGTTAGTGCCTACAATAAACCAACATCTTTAGACTTAAAAGTACCACATAAGCATGGTCCAGGTAAGCATAACATTCTAAAAAATAATAGGGCGTAGAAAAACGTTAACTCCTTGATCTTTAAAAAATATTGAAATGTACTTACTGTTAATTGCTCGCTGAATGAGAGACCTTAATTTGTCAACTGCTGCAAATAGGTTAACTGAGAAGGAAAGCAACAACACAAACAACACTATAAAGAATTTACATATTTGTTGTAGTAGCAATATTGCTAAATTAGTCCAAAGTATGGAAGAATATGGTGTCAGATA